>PVLC010041538.1:0-13338 GCA_004027655.1 Graphiurus murinus | reverse complement strand
GCCTGAACTGGGGAACAAGATGGGCTGACTCATAAGCATGCCACTACACTGTCACCCCTCTTATTTGGACATGTGTACATAAATAATGAGCAAAGTGCATTACAGCCTGATCCAGCATCAAGCAGTCAAAACCATCTGGGACAAGGCATGTGAAGAAGGGCGTAGAGAAACAGAGTATTTAGGAGTCTGATCTGTCTCTGGTTCTAATTTTCAAAGTCAGAAGAGAGCTGTTTCCTAGGAGACTGGACCCTACTTAGAAAGATATTTGGGCTAGGCAATAAAATAATATGAAAATACCAAAAAATAAAAATGAGGATGAGAAATAGATATGTAACTTCATCATCGAACTCCTGTGGTCTCTCACAGCACTGTGCTTCATGAACCCCAAAGAAAGCAAAAACCCAGCTAGTGTTATAAATCCCGGTCCGCTGAATTATTTCACATGTTGCAGCCTGACTTAAGTTATTCATCGCAGAGGCTAGCAGCTCCCAGATGCATCCTTCCATGTCACTGGACAGGGTAAAAATAATAAATTGGCCATTGTGAGACACTCTGAGTTTCGTGGGGTTGAGCAGAGCATATTTTATATTCTTCTCTTGGAACTGCCTCTTGTTGGTAGTAAATGGTTGCCAGCGCTGCTGTTTCTCAATAGACAAGTCCTAGAAGTAAAGATAATTCAATTTTCATTCACTCTTAGGTCTCCTGCTACCCATGTTCTTCCTTGACACCGACAAGGCTGTGCCTGTCTTCCTGGCCTGAGGCCTGAAGTAGTACTTGCATGCTTTGCTCCCTACTAGAAAAAATACCATGAGCCACTCTTTAAGAAAAAAAAAAAAAAACTCTCACCCAGTGGAAACCGCCCCAGTGAACACAGATTGTCTGTGGCCTTTTCAGCTGGTCCTCCTCCTTAGATAACTCATCTCCAAGAACAAAGATATCAAGGTGTTGATTCAGAAGCAGCTCTTGGGTACCCTCTGTTTGATTGAAATTAAATTACTAACATTATACTATTGGAGTGGCAAGTGTAATTTCTTTTCTTTTTTCTTTTGGTGGTAATGGGAATTGAACCTAGAGATATCCTACCTCTGAACTACACCCTCAGTCCTATTATTTATTTATTTATTTATTTATTTATTTATTTATTTATTTATTTATTGCGGCATTGGGGATTGAACCCAGGGGCATTCTACCTCCGAGCTACACCCCCAGCCCTATTTTTTTATTCTTTATTTTTGAAACAGTGTCTCACTAAGTTGCAGAGAGCCTCACTAATTAGCTGAGACTAGCCACGAACCTACAATCCTCCAGCCTCCCAAGTACTGGGATTACAAGCATGTACCACCATGCCTGGCTAATTTTTATTTTGAAACAGGGTCTCACTAAGTTGCTGAGGCTGACCACAAAACTGTGATCCTCTTATCTCAGCCTCCCAAATACTGAGATTACAGGTGTGTAATACCAAGCCTGGCTGGCAAGTATAAATTCTATCATTTCTTTGTAAAGTAATATGGAAAGTTATTCAAGACCACTAAAATGTTCATACTTGCCGGGCGTGGTAGCGCACGCTTGTAATCCCAGCATTCGGGAGGCTGAGACCGGAGGATCCGGGTTCGTGGCCAGCCTCAGCTACCTAGTGAGGCCCTCCACAACTTAGTGAGACCCAGTCTCAAAATAAAGAATAAAAAAAAAAATAGGGCTGGGAGTATAGCTCGGAGGTAGAATGCCCATGAGTTCAATCCCCAGTACCACACACACACAAAAAAAGAAATTAAAATACTTGAAAATACTCATTTAAAAAAAAAAATGTTCATACTTTTTGGAACCAATTACCTCACTTCGGAAATTTCATTCTAAGGGTATTATTCAATATACAAAAGTGATGTACATATACATATTTCTTCCTGTGAAAACAACATTATGGAACAAATTTTAATACAGGTGCCTATTTAGAAACATGGAATAATGTTTTCTCTATAATGTTAAAGGATCGAAGCTTAAATACAGAGCACATTCTATTGTTGCAACTGTGAAAAATGTATGTAGGGAGAAAGATAATAAATGAACAAAAGTAATGGGGTAATGGATTTTGTGTATTTTTTTTCTGCATTCAAATTTTCATTCAATATTACTTTCATATCCCCTCCAGATTTTTTTTAAAGGTATTGAATATCCCTCTATCAGTATTTGACACTTCTCCTGACACTGGCTCTCAATGTCTCAGTCTGCTTCACTTTTTTGAGTAAGTCAGAAAGAAGTAATCTTTTTTTCTGTTTTTCAGTGGCCAGGCAAAAGTCTTCAGTCACTCGGTTGACTTCTTTGTTTGGGCTACATTGCTTTCAATCATTTTCATGATACTTGCATGATTTACAAAAGCTGAAAGCTATACTTTGATTTTTCTACAGTCCACCTCCACCGTAATGGGATTCTTTCATGTATTTTCTTTAGAACCAGCCTCCTCCAATTACAGAGGCAGACGGGAACTGTACAAACCACCAGCCAAGCATTTAAACACAACATACTACAACCCACTCGAATAAGATGCCCCCCATCAAATGCTATCTCTGGACAATATAAAATAAACCATGTACCTTAAAATAGCAAATATTGTGGATGGCAGTGACACCGGTATTCAGAAAGATGAATAAATGCAATTAAGAAATCAGGCAAAGAAGTAAACATGGCATATAGCCTACAAAAGGCCAGCCACATTGTGTTTATTTTAATATTGTTTAACAGTAAGACCTAATAAAGAGAGCATCATGATTGTGTGAACTAAATTTTCAGTCATAATGAATGCTACAAACTTAACCTCCCAAGTTTAAATAGGCTACAACGTCTTGGGAAAAATGCAAGAAAAATTATTTGATAAAGGTGACGGTTTTTCACACCTGAAAATAATGTTTTTCTTCCAGCCTATCTTGATCAACAGCCGGCAGCAACACATTGCAGATATAATCTCAAGACCTTGTGGCATGTACTTGTCACTACATGCATAACTTACTACGGACAGAGGATCACGGAGATTTTGAACATAATTTCCCACACGACAGGAGATTAAATAGACCACATTGGAAGAAGGCAAGAAGAAGCTAGGTCTCTGGAGTACCAAAAAGTAAACTTCAGCCAGTTCTGGAAGCAGAGAAACAGCAGGAAATACACTTTTCAGATGGGCTACTTTCTCAATAGTTTCTTCTTTCAAGAACTCTAGGGAAAGTATGAGTTACTGGATAAGAGTTTAATAGAAAAGGGTCCTGGGAAGATTTATGTCTTTCTCCTCTCCCTTTGTGATTCTACCTTTCTTGTGGTGCCCACTCCCCTAGACTACTTTGCCCCATTACCCCATCCAAACCTCCTCTGATACTGCATTTTTAATGCCTCTAATGAGATTTTAAGTCAATCTCCTATTCCAGTATGTAGTATATAAAACTTTCTGTCTGTGCCGTGTTTTGTAGTATAGGAATATCAGACATTAGTGAACAAGTAAAAAAGATACTGAAGTACAAAAAAATTTTTCCAAAATCCTAGAAACCATTCTATACAGCATCCTATAGCACATCCTTGGATCTGCCAGGCTTAGTATCCTTCCTTGTGAAGACAGAATAATGAGTGTGCCTACATCACAGGAGAGTTATGAAGACTAAACAGGTTCATACATGGAAAGTTCTAGACTGATGCCTGACACGTAGCAATGTTCAGTATGTGTTACTTAACTATTATCACTATCATCATTTGATGTAAAAATTTTTCTGAAACAAAGAAGTCACCAGAGAATGTAATTAGTTTAAAAAATGTATCAATGAAAGCATGTTTTGGGCTAGCTTACCATACAGTGCAGCATAGTAGTTAAGAACACAGACTCTGAAGATCAACTACATGCACTCAAAGCCTGGTGGCACTGCATGGCCACTGTGGGACGCTGGGTCTCAGATTTCTAACCTGAAAAATGGGGAAATGATATCTACCACACAGAGTTGCTGTGAGGAACCAGGAAAAAAATGTCAAACACCGGACAGTGCCTGGCACAAAAGAAACAACAATAAATAGTAGCAACACTCATTTTTTGGGAAGAAGAAAGCAGTCTTTAACCAAAATTGTACCTTTAGAAATTGGTTAAGAAAGATTGAGTAATGGGGAATTTGAGAATCACCCCCAAGATGTGACCCAATGGAGAAATTAGATATCAGAGTCCCGGTGCCCAGAACATGTCAGAGAATGTGCTCCCCTACTCCCACCCAGGCTTCTCAGTACCCCAGGCCTGAAATAACCAGATTTGACGTGGATGACACAAACTGCGGCCCTCCTCAAAAGGAGGAATGAA
Organism: Graphiurus murinus; assembly: GCA_004027655.1. Lineage (NCBI taxonomy): Eukaryota > Metazoa > Chordata > Mammalia > Rodentia > Gliridae > Graphiurus > Graphiurus murinus. The sequence continues at coordinate 9,020 of PVLC010041538.1, read as the reverse complement.
CTTATGTCTCCTAAAGAGTTTACTGTGAAAGAGAAAAACTAACAGAAGCTGAGTTTCACCAGATCTCCTGACTTTTTTTTGAATAAGTCACTTTTCTTCCCAAGGGAGGATTGATTCAGTTTATGGTGAAAGGCTGGAAGCTTTTCTCCCTTATTCTTCTCTCATGAGAAGGAGTGGAAACGCCATTCCCATGTGGGATCCTGAAGATTACAGAAGTTTCTCCTAACACTTAGCCTTGGCTGATAAATCTGTATGTTTCTATTTCCATATGTTCTGTTTGGCAAATGGGAATAGCCTCCAAAGTAGTCGGATAAACACATTGAAAGTATGAAGACTGTTTACTTTCCTTGTGATAATTTGTCTTCGGGAAGACTACCATCAATTCCTTCCTTCCCTATATGTACACACCTCTCCTTCATCCGAAGATGAAGTTTGCTCCTTCATCCTACTGAATCTGGGCTAGCCTGAAACTGCTCTGACTGGTAGGATATAGCAGAGGTGATGCTTCACAGACTCCAAGGCTAGCTCATAAAATGTCTTACAACTTCTGCCCAGGCTTTCTTGGAATTTTACTCAGGAGAAACCACCTGCCTTATGAGAACCAGACTGTATCAAAACCTCCATGCTGTGAGGAAGCCCAAGCAGCCATATGGAAAGAGCAATGCCCAGCCAGCCACCAGCTGTCTCAACCATCCCACTTTAGGAATCAGAGATGGGAATGAGAAATCCACCTTAGACACCCAACTCAGTCAGTTCTTTAGATGATTCCAGCCCTAGCTGCAAACCTGTGAGACATTCCAAGTTAAAACCACTTAGCTGAGCCAAGTCACTGTACAGAACCATGAGAAACACTAGTAACTAGTGACTTCAATTGACTATGTTTTGGGGTATTAGTTATTCAGCAATAGATAAGCAAACATTCCTTTTAATAGACTACCAATTTTTTACCGAATCCACTAGGGTTTTTTGTTATTGTTTATTTTTTGATGCTTGAACAACAGACCAACTTTTATTTGGGGGACTCTAATGTTAAAGATAGTGATGCTTAGCAGTTGTTTGGGTGTTATCTGAACAAAACAGCAAAATTCTTCTGCAATCTTCACAAAGGATTGGTTCTTAATCCTCAATTTAAATGCTTTACAAAATAATCGAATTTATGTAACTTCTAGCAGGCTAAATGTTGCATTGCTAGTGCAAATAATAGATTTGATGATAGAGAGAATGAATATTTACCATGAAACTAATTTTCCATCACTTAATGCCAATTAAGATTGTAATTTCTTCCTCACTATCACCAGATCATTTACAGTTTCAGGAAGGATGAGTACATTTGGTTACATTTATTTAACTTGCATAAAGTCTTCTTTAATTTGTTATTTCCAGAAGAAAATGGAGTTTGAAATCAGTAATTCTTCTGATATAATTTTCTATAGAGGTAGACCTTAAGATCAGATAAATTAGTAAAGCTGGTCATGAAAATAAGTCCATGCCCATAAGCATTGATGCTCATGGAATCTCTGGAAAGATTACCAAAGATACATTCAGTAATAATTCATTTAGTCATCCTGGATGGTGAAAGCCCATTTTATAGATTTGATGGAATTTTTTGTAAAATTCATTCTTTTAGCATATGATTATGATACTACCAGATCAAAGTACTTATGATTGAGACATGAGGTAGATACTACTTTATGTAGAAGAGGACAACACATGCTTGTCTGCTAGGAACACTTTTCTAAAGGCTGAATATATTCTGTCTACAAGCTTCAAGGCTTATTTCTCTGGCCTAGGGAACCTGGGATTTGCGATCTTTCAACTCCCTTGCATTCAGGGTTAGCCTCTTTGCTTCTCCAAGCTTCTGTTTATCCTCTTGGGGCAAGAAAAAAAAATGAAGGATGTGTGGGATTTAAAAATTCTTCATGAATTCATTCACATAAAAGTGACCTGCTTGATCCTTGACTTTTAGGGGAAATGATATATACGTAAGGACACATGAAGAGGAGAGCTCTCCAATTCCCAGAAGCCCAGAACACTCCATTGAGCACTTTGAACATCGCTGGCAAAAGCTCATGTTAACTCGTACAGACAACAGGAAATTGCCATATTGGTGTAACTTCCACGCAAGAGGATCTTGCTAGGATCATATCTGTCCTCCAGCCTAATGTTCATATTTCTATCCCAGAGATGTTTCTGTTATTTTCAGCCAAACTTCTAATCCTACTCCATTAGATCATCTCAATCCACTCTCCAATCAAACATGAAGGGCAGAGTAGCCCTGTCTCTATTGTAGCAGCAGAAGTGATTGGGGCAAGTCAATGAGAACCTCTTCCCCTTAGGTCTTGGGAAGTATGTTACTCCTTGTGATGCACTCTAGTGTACCATTGAGTTTGGGGGTCAAAGATATTAAACATGGTTGTAGCAAATAAAATAGTGGGTTTTAGTCAAGGTTCCTGAATTACTGCCATTGATCCTTAAACATGGTACTTGGTTGGTTTTCCTACCCTTGAAACACTTAGACCTCCCCCAGGAATTCAGAACCACATGAAAGAAAATGTTACGGTGAGAGAGAAGGGAGAAGGCAGATAGAGGAGGAAATGCAGACAAAGCTGTTGAAAAGGTAGCCTTGGAGAACCCAATCTCCAGAGACACTAAAAGATAGGCCTTTATATTTATGTATTTCTGAATTACTGCTGTTGCCAAAAATAGAAGCCGATCAATTATAGACTGAAACAATTAATTTGAATTTTAAAAATTTGGGTTGCAAGCAATTCCAAATTCATCATATATTGATGTAAACATACATGTTCTTACAGGAAAGAAAACAAAATGAAAGCAAAGTAGACATGGTATCAATGATAGAGGCAGCCCAAAGTGATCACAGTTTGCTTTTATTCGCAAACTGTATTGATGGAAACTTTGAGATTTTTTTCATCCAATGACAAAATCAATAGAAGTGTGACTTATATTTCACAATTTAAATGGAAGATTTTATACACTTTTGAAAAGCCAATATTTTCTACAATTATACTTTCTTTCTTCGTTTTGGAAAGTTGCAAGGGAACATAGTCCAACCATTCCCCAGTGTTTCATGAATGTTGTCATCTCTAAAGATTTTTCTCCAATTTCTCTGAGGAGTTATGATAACATCTAGGCTTTACCTTATATTGACTTCAAGCAAATGGAACTCAAAAGGCAAAATACAATATAGATTAGCCAGAAATTTGAAATCCTATTAAGGCTTATGGTGAATAATTTAAATGGAAATGATTTTGATTGTCACTGAAAATAACAATTGAGTACCATGCTGACACAGATAGTACAATAAGCCCTTGGCAATTGTGGATTTAACATTCATTGTTTCAAATGTTCTTAAATGACCCTGAAAGTCCATAACCTGTAGTAATTTGTAATTTTGCTGATGCATAAATCTGAATTGCCTGCACTGGAAGGCAGGAGAGAGCCATTTAATTAATACCAGAACTTCATTCTCTCCTTGTTTCCTCATGTGAGTTTTATAAATTTAGGGATTTGCAAAGTTCTCAGAGACTCCTTCACAAACATTTTCATATCTAATGCAGTGTTAGGAACACTAGTAACATTAGCAAAGGGGTAAAAGATACAAATACATAAAAATGTTGAAGTACTATAACTTCAACATAACACTGATATGGTGAGAGCTGGAAGAATACTTTCTTGTATTTATTTTCTATTATGGAAAAATGTACATTAGGCATTTGACACAATGTCTAACACAAGGTGATGTATTCCTTATGTCTTAGTTCCCTTTTTCTTTGCTTCATGCTTGCTATTGAAACATTTATACAGTAGCTTGCACATACAGATACATTTCTTAAAACAAATAAAGGGAAAGAGTACCAGAGGCTATTCTTTTGTTTTAATTTTTCAGGATTTGAGCAATGTTTAGTGTAAAATCTGCTTGAGAAGGGGTCTCTGTATAAAGCCCACACTTGATTTAGCAGTTTATATTTATGTGTAGCGACAGAGGCATTGATTATACATTCTCTTAATCTACAGCCTCACAGTGTGACAGGATTAGGAATCTGGGCCCATATGCAGATGTGAGGGTGTGTGGTGAAATTGAGACACTTCAATAAATTTGCTTTTGAAGATTAGGAATGGGTGCTTGATACACCCGTTTGGCTTTTCTCGGTGTCTGAACACTGAATCTTAGTAATCCTTCTGAAGGCAATCTCATTAATGTGTCTTTCAGATCATATTACATTTATACACGTATCATGCCTGCTTAAAAAGTCAAATAAGGCTAGCTTTTCATTAAGATGGCCTTTTTAAAAATGAGCGAATATTTCAATAAATGATGCTGAAACAACTTTTCACAAAAATTTGGTAATTTACATATTTTGTAGATATTCAGATGAAAGATGGTTCAAAATGCAGCCATCATTACTCTAAAGCTCAGGAAGCTGAATGTTATTCAATGCATCCCTGAAACAGATTGTCATAATGAGAGGAGCCCAAGATCCCCTCTTTGTTTTTGGGTATTAGTGGGGGCGCAGTATTTAATAACACCTTTCCCCTACCTTGTTTTCTAAATGCTGTGCCTTCATAGGAGTGACAAACAATAGAAATCAGCCAATTGTTTGGTCATCAAAACATGAATATGGTAATTCACGCCAACAGGAATACTGAGTTCCCTTCCCTTCAATCAAAATAATGAGAAAGCAGTTATACATTTGCATTAAAATAGAAATTTAGGGTGACATTACAGTACTTCGATTGTAATCTGCTCTTCCACCACCTCCCCCTTTAACTGCCTTAGGTTTGCAAACTGCTTCAGCGACCATCAGCCAAGAAATGTGCATGTCATCTGCAAATCATAGATCACAGATCTTGACTGGAGTGATTGCAGAGGGAGAAGCGCTGAAGGGTTCATAGTAGCCAGAACAAGACTTAAAAGTGATGTGAAATAGGGAGCAAAGAGGGCTGCAATTGCCCCGGAGCCTAAAATAGACTGAGCTTCAATGCCATAGAAAAATCGCCAGCTTCTCCATCATTTCTTTAAAGGTCAAAAATTTTGTAGGTGGACTGGGAGAGCAATGGATTGCAGATGCGTTTAACAGCAGGGTATTTTCCGCTGCCATGACCAGTTAAGGAAGATTTTCAAAAACACACCTGCTAGTAAACAGTTTGGCCCTACTCTGGGTCATCTGCCTTCTCAGGTCTCCTTGCTGCCTGGATTCTTACCTGGGTAGAGTCCCAAACCTCACATCCGTCAAAGCTCAGCTTTCAGTACAGTCCATTATGATTTTTAGAGAGGTACCTCAGTGGCTTTCAGGGAGGTTTTATGGTGTGGGGCTGCCTCTTCCCAAATGCACGAAGCACACACATGAGGCATACAGGCCCAGAACAAAGACTCACACCATTTTCTCTTCATGCTGCTGGTTGGTGGGCAGGCACTGAGGTCCAACTCTCATTCCCAAGCACCGGTGCAAGCCAGCTCAGCTAAGCTCAGTCATGCTCCTGTGGAGCTTTCCAAGGTAACCTGAAGGCAGCTATTTGAATACCTCTTAAGGTGATCACCCAGTGGTCTAGTATGTTACACTTAACAGTTGGTTGCTATGAAACAATCCATTTGGCAAGCTCATTCTAAGCCCATCATTGTACTGAGGATGGGAAGTCTTTCATCTCTGTCTACATTTGGTCTGTGCATATAAAAAATGATAAAGGCCCAGGATCTCTTTTTTATTGTTGTTGTTATTATTATTTTATTATTATTATTATTTTGTAGTACTGGATATTGAACTCGGGCCTCGTGCATCATGCATCCTGCATGCTAGGCAAGCGCTTTACCACTAGGCTGCATCTGTAGCCCCCAAGATCTTCAAGGAAGCTCTTTCATCTTTCATGGGTTTCTATGGAGAACATAGCTCCAGGTACAAATGTGAGGAGTCAAGGTTCCACTATACCCAAGTTTCCAAAGTGTTTCTGAGCTAAAGACATCCTGGAAATCACTTGTTCCACAAAATTTTTCAGCCCCAAGTACCTGGGGTGAGAATGAAAGCCCAGTGCTGGGTAGACACTACACCTTATCTGAACTTCCCACTCGTGGCAACCAGTAACACAATTATACATGCAAATGAGTGTGGCCATATGTGAGTTCCAGGGAAGAACTGTGTGCTGGGGGCTTACCGATCACAATTGTACTGAAGATAACTGCTTGTAGCATTTGCATAGCCATACATTCAGGTTGGGATGGCTAAGTGTTTAGTAGGACCTGTCCTGAATGTGGGGACATCTGTCCTGTGGGATAGTTCATGTTTTCTGAAGAATGGGGCTGGAAAGGCTAAAGATCATAATTTTTTTTCCCTTGGAAGGAGTTATATATATTCTCCTTCCAACATTTCCCAATATCTACATTTCCTCTGGCAAAGAACTAACAGGCATTAACATTAACTTTTTATACAGGTCCCTTATACCAGAAGAGAGCAGTGACTAAGAGAGACACAGCTGTATGACTGAGGCAAGATACTTCAGCTCTCTGTGACTCAATGTTTCATCTTATATGAAGGAATAATCATATATACCATAGAGTTGTTGTCAGTATTAAGTGAATTAGTTTGTTGAAAGTGCTTGGTATCATGCCTAGGGCATGGTCAGTACTCAGTAAAGATTTCAGTTTTTTAAAAATGTTGTTGTTTTTGTTTATCCTTATATCTTAGCAAAATCTCCTCCCTCACCTTTTCCTGCATGGAGTAGGGGAGGGAAAATGCTGGTGAGGGAGTGGGAGGAGGCTTTGGGGTATAGCAGAGGTGGCAGAACAATACAGGGTCCCATGGAATTTCATTCATCTGCAAAGGTCCCCTGGCAGCCTGTACTCTAGTTTTCATTGTACATTCTCAGCTCCCACAGCTCACTTTCCCTCTTTATATACATCTATATCTTTCATAGTTACAAAATAAGATCCTTTCAAGAGTTTGCAGAAGTCTGTGCAGATGTGAGAATGAACAAAGCCAGAGCACACGAATGCAAGAACCAGTGGGGGTCATGGACAGGAAGGTAGATCATGCCACTCACTGTGATCCTTGTCAAGGAGAGGGAAGAATTCCATTTGGGATCATTAATCCACTCATGCCCCCTTCTCAACCCTTAGTCATTAAGGAATCCAAGCAAAACTGCTTTCACCCACCCTGTGAAATGCAGAGCAGTATTGCTGCTGGTGCCAGGACTGTCTCTCCCTGCTGCTTTAAAAATGCCCAGAGCCCAACCCCAAGAGGAAAGCAAGTGGTAGTTTATGCTAAAATGCTAAAGCCATTTGAAAGCAAATGCATATAATAGAAAGAACCTAAGCAGCTGGTGGATGTCATTACATTCATTTCTCAAGGAGGCCTGTCTTCTGGTGACACCAATCAAAGAACTGGGTCATCTCTCAACAGTAATTTTCTTGGAGGCCATGAAATTCCTGCATTGATTTCATCCCCCCTTTGGCTGAACATGCACTGAGAACAGCCAAGCTGGTGAGGGCTCAGGCAGCCCATGGGGCTGTCATCAACTCCATCTGAAGAGTTTATATCCTTAATGGGATCAGAGGTCTTATCAGCGATTCCTCGTAAGCGCAACAGAGAAACTATCTTTCTCTCACCACTGATTCCACACCTGACAATTCCCCTATTTATCAGTTAACAATTATTGTTTGAAAGCAAGTCAATTACAAGGAGGAATTTATGAAGTCCTTAGCGACTAAGGAGAAGCTTGATGGAATCTATCCATTCTGCACAGAAAACTGAAAGGTGAACTGTTTGAAGACAGGGCTGACTTCACATACATTAGCACCACATCATAATACAAATCATTAGGACATTAATTCTCGTGTTTCTGTATATATCCAAGAAGCTATAACCATAGATGGGGGAAAATAATCTTATAGTTGCCATAAAATGTAGGAATTAGTCCAGGCCCCCAAGTCCCCTCCTCTGGGAATCTTCTCAATATCCAGGAGGAATAGATTATGCTTTCACCATTCTTCAAATCTGTGTCATTTTTTGTGGATTTATTTATCTGTTTATATTTCTCTACCACTGACTTATCCCTCTTTGAGCTAAGGAACCCCATCTTATTCAGCCAACCATCTACAGTGGCCAGCACATGCATGGCACATGGAAGAATATTGAAAACAATGTGATATATAAATATAATGATAATGATAGATTAAATATGCAGATAAATCTTGATATTTGTTCATTTGCAGACATCAGCATTGTTAAAGAAAAGTCATCCAATGGCACTTGTTTTCCAATGACACTTAAAGTTTGTAAGGCAGACTTTATTCAAGGGGAAGTGTTGTGATAGGTACGTGGACCACTGCAATGTGGGGGGGGTACCTCATGGTGGGGAGAGAGACTGAACTCAGGTCTAACTCCAGCAAGGACAAGTAGAGACTTACAACTAAGGAGCAGGGTGAGGTTCCATGGATGGAAAATAACTAAAAGGGGTAAATGGGACTCTTGCTAGATCAACAGAGCAGAATTCTTACTGAAAGCAAGCCAGAATAATAATATATCAAAGATAGACAGATACCAAGGGTAGGAGATTTTCATTAAACTGACTTAGCAGGATTTTTGCTCAAATTGAATTCTACAAGAACAGATAGGGTAGCTCAAGTTCAGCCCAAGATGAGCAGAAGTCTGAGGTTCCTGGTCAAAGTTAGTTCAAGGAGCAAGTCTTAGCTGGTATTTGGAAGGGATTCTCTTTTTGCTCTGTGATCTCTAGCTCACAAATGTCCATGGAACCCCTAAAGAACATCCTAGACATTGGGGTTTATTTTGTGACTGACTTGAATTTATAGAACCTAAGGAGAGCTTCAGAAGGAGACCTCTCCAAAAGATATTGTGCATTTCTAATTGAACTGTGTTGTGTCGTAGATGATCTACCCATGGAAAGGAAGAAAATGTTTTTGAATAGTCCTCTATGAAAGATATCTATATTCCATCTCTTCCTTTGGTCTACCCATTACTATAGCAACCAGGTGGAGCCTGCCAATATCT
>PVLC010041537.1:0-13568 GCA_004027655.1 Graphiurus murinus | reverse complement strand
ACAGAATGCTTCTAGAACTGAGACAGTACTGTAGGGAAGATCATGTCCTGAATGGCTGCCTTTGATCCTGGAGCACATGTCACATGTGCATGAGTAAGGAGGCCCAGGAAGGTGTCCCAAGAGGGTGACAAGTGGGGACTCAGGTCTGAACAGGCAATGAAGAAAGCAGAAGCAGCAGCAGTGGCCACAGAGGTGGTAGAAGTTCTTCAAGAGAGGAGGGCATAGAATGGGGGTGGTGCCAGGTTTGGAGAGTCTGAGATATTTGCATGAGTCCTTGCTGACCTCACTGACTTGAGCAACAACATCCAATTGTCAATACTCAGGCACTAAACTTTATTAGCAAATTATTATAAAAGAAAGGATCACACTTAGACACTGCAATGAAGGATATCACAGAGGTGTTACAGTTAAAATGGTTTACAGTCTCTGGGTTTGATAGTGCCATACTTTTCCAGACTGCTTATCTGCACTCTTAATAGAAATGAAATTTAACAAGACCACATTTAACAGAAAAGAAAGTTATTTGCATATGATGCTTTGGATGAATAATTGAGGGAGGCAATTTTAGGATTATTTTTCTTATAATCAAAATGTATAGTATAAAATTCAAATTCAGGTGTTTTGAATTTTTTACTTATATACAAGTAGTAAAGGTATTTTGGTCTTCCTGCACAATGTCTACAAGTCACAGTAAATAACAATTTAAAACACTAAAATGCTGTTATGTAATATTACATTTATATTTACATATTTTCATATGATATATTACACTAATATATTAAAGTTATAACAGACTTACAGAAAACAAATTTGTATCAAGTTAAGTAACTCTAGAAAATACTAAAATTTATGTATTAAAATAACACCAGAAGCCGGGCGTGGTGGCGCACACTTGTAATCCCAGCATTCGGGAGGCTGAGACCGGAGGATCCGGGTTCACAGCCAGCCTCAGCTACCTAGTGAGGCACTCCGAAACTTAGTGAGACTTGGTTTCAAAATAAAGAATAAAAAATAGGGCTGGGGGTGTAGCTCGGAGGTAGAATTCCCCTGAGTTCAATCCCCAGTACCGCAAAAAAAAAAAAAAAAAAAAAAACCACCAGAGGTTTATCTCAATGTAGTATAACCTAGAAACCCTTCTGACCTGCCCTAATAACAGCTGCATTAGCAAAAAGATAGTTCTCAACATTAAAAAATTTCAATATTTATTTACAGTCTTGTCTTTACAAAGAAAAATGAATATAACTTTTACTTTCATTGAATTAAGAATGTGTTGGCAATTGATTTTTGACAAAGGAGCTAAAAACATACACTGGAAAAAAGATAGCCTCTTCAACAAATGGTATTGGCAAAACTGGTTAACCATATGCAGAAAAATGGAAATAAACTCCACTTTCTCACCCTGCACAAGACTCAATTCAAGATGAATCAAAGACCTGGAATCCAGCCAGAGACCTTGCAACTACTTGAAGAGGGCATAGGTTCAACACTTCAACACATAGGCACAGGTAAAACTTCCCCAACAAGACCACAAAGACACAAGCAACTCAAAGGAAGATCAATACACGGGATTGCATTAAACTGAAGAGCTTCTGTGCAGCTAAGGAAACAAACTATCAAGAACTTCAACAGAAAGCCCACAGAGTAGGCTACTCTTCCAATAGAGGAATAATATCTGGAATATACACAGAACTAAAGAAACTCACAACTAAGAAAACAACCCAATCAAAAAATGGGCAAAGGATCTAAATAGACACTTTACAAAAGAAGAAATGCAAATGACCAATAAATGTATGAAGAAATGTTCAACATCATTAGCAATCAGAGAGATTCAAATCAAAACTACCCTGAGATTTCACCTAACTCCAATTAGAATAGCAATCATTAAAAACACAAAGAACAGCAAATACTGGCAAGGGTGTAGAGAAGTGAGAACTCTAATATATTGTTGGTGGGATTGCAGATTAGTGCAACCACTTTGAAAAACAGTATGGAGGATCCTCGGACAAATGGGAATGAACCTATGATATGATCCTGCAATATCACTTCTGGGTATCTACCAAAAGAATAGAAACCAAACTATCAGACCGATGCATGTATATCTATGTTTACAGCCTCACAATTCACAATTGCCAAACTATGGAACCAGCCAAGGTGTCCATCAACAGATGAATAGATTACAAAACTATGGCATATGTACACAATGGAATTTTAGTCAGTCATAAAGAAGAACAAAGTCATGTCATTTGCAGCAAAAGGGATAGAACTGGAAAACATACTGAGATTAGTCAGTCATAAAAAGGAAAAAGTCAGATGCTTTCCCTAATATGTGGAAGCTAGGGAGAAAGTGGGTCATAAGAGGGACTCTAGACAAAGAAGGAGAAACCTTAGATGAATAACGAAGGTGACCTATCTGAAGGTGATGAGGGGGAAAGGGAAACACACTAAGGCACATATACTCTCACAAACATATCAAAGACAATCACTAAACTGAACTTGAGAAGAAGGGAGGGGGGAGCGAATGGGGTGGGAATTGGGGAAGAGTTAAATGAGATCTGTGTGCATGTATGCCTCTATCAGCTCGTACCTAACAACAATGTATGATTACAATGCACCAATAAAAAAAAGAAGAATGTGTTGGTAAACATATGTTTGGATGCTCTAATATACAAATTGTCTGAAAAATAAGTCAGAAAAATCTGAAGATAAATCAAGATAGTACATTAATAAAGTATTATTATTTATAATATATTAAAATGTGTCAAAATATTTCTTTTTTGAAATTTGTAAGTTTGCTGTTATGTATGTCAATATATGATTGTGCTTTTTAAAATGAAATTTATTTTAACTGATATGTAAAAATAAAAAAAATCATAATATTTATGAAGTACTATGCCATGTTTTGGTCCATGTGTACATTGTATAATATTCATTTATTTAGCTAGTTATTTTGTGGTACTGGGGATTGAAGCCAGGGAAGTTCTCCTTCTGAGCTATACCCCAAACCTTATTTTTTAAAAAATTTTGAAGCAGTATATCACTAAGTTGCTAAAGGCCTTGGTAAGTTGTTGAGGCTGGTCTCAAACCTGTGATCCTCCTCTCTGAGCCTCCCAAGTACTAGGATTATAGGCATGCACCACCACAACTAGCTACATTGTGTAATATTTAAATCATAGTAAACATATTTATCTCCTTAAATATTTTTCATTTTTAGATGAAAATATTCAAAATCCTCTCTTTTAGCTTTTTTTTGGGGGGAGTAGCACTGGGGATTGAACCTAGACTGATTTTATTTCTTAGTTGGAAACAGGGTCTCATTAAGTTGCAGAGGACCTTCCTAAGTTACCAAGGCTGGCTTTGAACCTGCAATCCTACTGACTTAGCCTCCCAAGTACTGAGATTACAAGTGTGTGCCACCAAGCCCGGCTTCTTTTAGCTTTTGAAAATATAAAGTACATTATCATCTATAATCACTATTATGCAATAGAACAGAGCATATTTATTCTATCTAACCATAGTTCCTGTTGACCAACCTTTTTCCATCCCTCCTCCTCTATCCCCTACTCTCCTCAGGTTCTGGTGACCATCATCCTACTCTCATCTTTTATGAGATCAACCTCATATGTTCCCCATATGCGTGAGAACAGGTAGTCTTTTGTTCTTGGCTTATTTCACATAACATAACCAACTACAGTTCCATCCATGATGCCACGATGACAGGGATCCATCAGTTTATGTCTGAATAGCATTCCATTGTTTACAAGTACCACATTTTCTTTCATCCATTTGTACTTTATAAGCAACAAAATGTTTTTTTAAAGGATTTGTGTTTTATTACCTTTAATTGTGTTCTATTTTGGGGGGGGGTGTGTATGTGTGTGTGTGTGTGTGTGTGTGTGTGAGTGCCTGATAGGCAAGTTACTCTATTTTTATTTGACACAGGGCCCCACAAATTATGTAGACCACACTGCCAAGAAATTGATTTGCTATGGTGTGCAATTTTAATGGATAGAAAGATTTTAAAAAGAGAAGCAGAGAAAAAGTAGCCAACAGAAGGAAAACACAGAGTGATTTGGGAAGGAGAAAAAGGAAAGGGTTAGATGAGGAGGAAGGGGAGTGATTTGTCTTAGGTAGTGAACAGAGATATTCAGGATATATGTGGGCCTACTTCACTATTGAGAAGTTGACAACAGGATTTCTCCCAGTAGGTCTCCAGTCAATGGAGTAGGGAGCTGGGAAAGAAACCAGGATCAGAACTCAAACCACTTTCATTTATATTTTCTGAATAATAAATGCCATAAGTTAAGTGGTGGTTAGTTGTAATTTTATTCTATAATGTTTCCCAACTAGCTGGCCTCCCCTGAGTTCATCAAAGGAATCAAATCATTAACTTCATTTTTTACATCAATAAGAATTTACTACTTTAGAAGTACTAATCTAGAGTTGCATATCTGAGGAGCAGCTCTACAGAAAATCAGTACCATCATGCCTTGAGACCATTGCTTTGAAGCCTGCATTGAAAAAGATCTATTAATGCTCTACCCTTGGTTTACTACTACATCAGGCATATCTGCGCTTCTCTGTGCCTCAAAGACTCTGGAAAAATGAAGACCCTGTCATTGGTGGTGCTCCAACAGCCCTTGAAAGTACTTGTTAGCACAACATTTTCTAAATGTTATAAATTGCACTGTCTTATTTGGAGGAAGAACATTCTCTATATTGTTAAGAAAAATCCCTATTCAATTATCTTGCTGGGATACTGATTGTATTAGTTTGCTAGAGCTGCCATAACAAAATACCACAAAATGACCTAAATAAATATAAATTTACTTTCTTACAATACAACAATACAGCAGGCTGGAAGTCCAAGATCAAGGTATTGGCAGGCCAATCTCCTCTGAGATCTCCCTTCTTAGCTCGCTAATGGCAGCCCAATTGCTGCTTCTTCACATCATCCTCTTCTGGGTCTTGATGTTCCTCTGAGTACTCACATTTTCTTTCCTTATAAGGTTACCAAACATATTGGATTAGGACCGCCTGGCTTCATTTTAACTTAAAAATCACTTTAAAAGCCTTATCTCCAAATATAGTCCCATTGTAATGTACAGTCCCATTCTAAGGCTTCAACATTTGAATTTCGCACGAGGGAGGACACAGTTCATTTCATAACACTGACCTGTTGATCAGTTTTAAAAATATAGAACCAGGGAATAAATTCAAATACTTATAAAAATCCGAAAACATTCATGAGTAAAGAGGATGAGGTGGGGAAAACAGAAAGATACAAACCTTTGCTGAAAGGAGTAGTTGGTACATAAAGGCAATCCAGTTCTCTGAAAGAATACTGGCTCTTCCAGTCGTGACCCAGGGAAGTAAAAAATCTGGATGATCAGGTTCGATCTCCTGAATAGCAATGTCTTCCAAATACATAGTATGTATAGGTTTAGAATACACACACTCTCTCTCTCTCTCTCTCTCTCTCTCTCTCTCTCTCTCTCTCTCTCTCTCTCTCTCTCTGTCTTCAGGCAAGAAAAGCTATGATGGGCATGGAAAAATCCAGAGGGCATTTGGGTGAAATCTCTCCAAGGGACACTGAGTAGAGTTCCTGATCTATTAATTTCTGAAAAATGGAAAGACTTTATCAACAATCTGTAGTTAAGTGACATTTTCTTTCTAAACACAACCTTGAAATTTAATTTATTTTCAGGTAAAGACTTTGACAATGCCAATAATTTCTAAAGAAATTTACAGAAGGTTAACTGATGAAAGAAGAGACAAGCTGGAGACCAGTTTAAACAGGTGAAATGAATAAAACTCACAGAATGTTCCGCAGAACTAATATAACTATCGAATTTAAATGTGTAGGGTTTTTATTTTTTTCCTCCTCTCTGTAAAGATATCTCAGTATGGTAATGGATGTCACAGGGTGGGGAGAAAGAGACAGCAATCATATCCAATATGTGATGAGAGGGTTCCATCTTTTCTACATAGGAAGCTTTAGACTTGCATTTGATTTGAAGTTTGGTGAGCAGCAATCAGTTCCCATTCGTGATTAGTTTCTGTCTTTTCACTGAAGAGAGGCTGAGACATAGTTTTAAAGGTTATTCTACACCAGACAAAAGGAGCACATGAAAAATAAAGGCTTTTCAAATGATCTAAAGTGCACTTGAATCTGCCACTTTGATATCATTAGCAAATCGTGATTGATTAAGTATCACAGTTAAATCTCTTACAAGCTTTTTTTGGTGGAAAAGAGGGTATAGCAAGTGTGGATATTCCCAGTATGTGGCATTATTTTCTAAATGTTCAAGTGATTTTTTTTTCAGATTGCATAATCCAATTTTTACTCTTGAAATTATTCAGTTAAATAGAATTCTGAGAGAAGTTGCCCCGGAACCAGTGTTCAAGCAGGTCATTGTCTTGCCATTTCCAACTGGGAAATAGCAGTCTAAGAAGGAGCTTAAGTTCCATCCCATAGATAATGCAGAGGACAGGACAAACATGATTTACTTTATTGCTTTTATAAATCACTCGTGTGTGTGTGTGTGTGTGTGTGTGTGTGTGTGTGTGTGGTGTGTGTGTGTGTGTGTGTGTGTGTGTGTGTGTCACTGGGGATTCAATTCAATCCAGGGGTGTTTTACCTCTGAATTACAATCCCAGAACTTTTTATATTTTATTTTGAAATAGGATCCTGTTATATTTCTGAGGCTGACCTCAAACCAGCACTCCTCCTGTCTCAGCCTCTCAAGTTCTAGATGTAATCACTCTTTTAGTTAAAAGTCTTGTCATAAGGTAGGTTCATCTCAAGTAAAAAAGTTGAGCAAATGATTTTTCTAGGGACAAGAAGATGTTGTTTTCCTTAATATTGACTTAAAATATGCACATTAAAGGTCACCAACATTTTCTTAAATATAATGATATATAAAATACCTATTAAACGAAGGTGACTAAGTTGTGACTTAACCCTTTATCTATGTCTTTTTCTGGCGATTGGGTGGGGAGAAGAATGCATTGAGGAAGATAAAACGGAGGTTAACATGTAGACAGCCACAGGAATAAGGAATCCAGAGGTTCTTTTAAAAAAAGAAAAAATGAAGGCCAGCATTCTGGTGCATGCCTATAATCCCAATACTTGAGAGGCTGAGACAGGAGAATCACAGGTTCAAGGCCAGCCTCAACAACTTAGTGAGGCCCTCAGCAACAAAGGGAAATCTTGTTTCAAAACAAAACATAAAAAATAGGACTGGGGGTGTAGTTTTGAGATAGAATGTCCCTAAAATTCAATCCCCAGTAACATACACACACACACACACACACACACACACACACACACACACACACCATATATATACCATTAAAAATGATATATAGTATGAAAGGAAGATTCAGATACTAAAATCCAGTTGTAGCTCTACCAATTTTTGGTTGTAATCTAATCCTACTTCTTGGAGACTGAATTTCCTTCTTTGCCCTACCTTCTTATTGTCATTTTATTGAATAAAGGGCCCATAGTAAGACCTTAGACTATCTTACTTAATATATTTCATTCAAAGTTCACATTATGACTCTTCAAAATATTCTTGATGTTCTTCCTTGCAGGCATTTGGTGGAATTTCATTTCTCCATGTATTTTGAAGTTGCATATGGCCATGTAATTTGCTGTGATCAATGACTTTTTTTTTTTTGTGGTACTAGGGATTGAATCCAGGGTTTACCTCTGAGCTTCTATTTTATGTTTTATTTTGAAACAGGGTCTCACTAAGTTGCTGAGGGCTTTGATAAGTTGATGAGGCTAGCCTCAAACCTGTAATTCTCCTCCTATCTTAGCCTCACAAGTATTTGCATTACAAATGTACACTACCATGCCCAGCTTTGACCAATGAAATTTCAGTGTCTGTGACATTGGTTATTTGAGAACCAGTGTGTAATTTCTCTCTGCCAGATCATAGAAGATATGTCAGGATAGAGCATTTATAATCTGGGTACCTGGCAATAGGGGGAATTTGGAACCCCTATGGATAATAAATATAAAATATAAAGCATCAAATAAATTTTTAACATATACAGCATGGTTTTTGAGGATTATCTGTTACCATGATATAATTAGCCTATCTTGATTTGTATCAGTTTTATCTTGAAAATAATTTATTTCACAAAATAGTAAATATAATATATATATACATATATGTTATATATTATAATATATACATAAAGTATATAACTATTTGTGGAGTACAGAGACTTCAAAAAGGAGATGTACAATATAGCATGTTCAACACCCGTTCAACCGTTTACTTACTCAAGACATTGCAGTCCAATGCCTACTAAATATTTGGTACTAGTATTAGTCAGCATTTCACAGCTATTATCTAAAGAACTGGCCATGTAACTTAGAGGAAGAAAGATTTATTTGCTCACAATTTTCCTTGGAGATATTGGGATTCAGTCCATGTGAGGTTGGGACTGTGGATTTGAGGGCATGGAGGTGACAGGAAGTGGAGAGAGGGGAGCACAGGGCTTTGCTATCACATCATGGAGGCTGGAAGAAAGAGATTGAGCAAGGAGAGGAGGAGCCATATATAATCCCCAAGGCCACAACCCCAGGGACCTACCTTCTCCAGCCACATCTGACCTGCTCTGATATCATGGATTTTTCCAGTACAGAGATTACAACCATTCCCTGTTTCCAACATTTCCATGAAGGATGGGGCATATCAAAAACCCAAACTGCTATAGCATTCTACCAGTGGTAGAGTGATAAGTGAGGCATGAATCTGGATCTTGCGGGGGGGAGGGTACATTTCAGTAAGAGATCACACCAGTAAGCCATCAATCACAGGAGAGTGAAGAGAGGATAAGGTGCCATAACACACATGAGTGAGTCTCCACTCCCTGCCCTTCCTGAGAAAGCCTCTCGTTTGAAATGTTTAACCTGAGAATGCTTCAAAGTTTGTGAAGGGATGGAGGAGAGAATAGAGACAAGAGGAGGGCTTCTCTCTGAGAAAACATGAGTAACAGAGCTCCTGATTCAAATATCATTGGTTTTTCAACGCATACAAATAATTTAAAGAACCTGGGAAAAATGCTGGTTGGGTGGTAAGTGGTGGATCTGAGCATTGTAAGAATATGGATTAGAAGGAAACAATATAAGTCTAATTATGAAAGATAACTATGATACCTCTAAGAAGAGACATTCATCCTGAGGGAATTTTCTAGAAAATGAAGGGATTTTTATATGTTGCTGATCATCAGATCCGGTTTCTCAAGTTGACTTGGGCAACAGTATGCAGATGATCCTAGATGCTAGAACATCACTCAAGAGTTCATTGTATCAACTTCGATGACACATAAGGGTGGTATTAAGTAGGTAATAATAGGATAGAGAGAGAGAGAAGTAGATGACATGAAAGGAGATAATATCAAGACACATTGATTGCTGTCAGGGAAGGGTTTTATCTCAGATGCTACAAGGTAGAGCATCTGGGAAAACAGAAATTCACTGGAATATGTAGAGTAATCAGAAAGTATGGGATCAAATTGGGTAGAAAGAGGCCAGTTTTAGACAAAATGGGTTTACTAGATCCATGGAGTGAGCCTCTAAATGAAAATGCTCTCTATTCAATTGTATAAACAAGACACCTCCATTTCCTCTCCTAAATGTCTTCTCCAGAATTCTTGATGTACTTCTTACTATTTTAATTATCTCTAACACATCTGGATATTTTTCCAATAAAATGTATCTATCTTAATTTTCATTTCTTTTAAAAGTTGTAACTGAGCCGGGCGTGGTGGCGCACGCTTGTAATCCCAGCATTTGGGAGGCTGAGACCGGAGGATCCGGGTTCGCGGCCAGCCTCAGCTACTTAGTGAGGCACTTAGCAACTTAGTGAGACTCGGTTTCAAAATAAAGAATAAAAAATAGGGCTGGGGGTATAGCTTGGAGGTGGAATGCCCCTGAGTTCAATCCCCAGTACCGCAAAAAAAAAAAAAAAAAAAAAGTTGTAACTTTTTCAAGTCACATTCAGATACTACGAACTACATGATTTTGACCAAGGCATGCATTTTAATTTATATCTTACAGGTGATAAAACTGATACTAAGTTGTTGAATGAGTTACCATATTTTATTATGAATAAGCAGGGATGTCACTCAAATCCATATCTTCTGACTTCTACATGCCTATAACCTCCTCAATTGTATTTTTAAATGAGGGGTACAAACAAAATAATACTTTAAAAATATTATCTCTTTTGTCTGTGGAGTATATTTGTAGTTTTTCACAATTAGTTGTGATGTAAATTTTGAGTAGTAGCAGGTAGATTTATTTTCTATAAATATTTTAATTAATTATTGTATAAATACACTACAATGCACAGATCTTAAGTATTTAATTCAATAAATTTTCCAGTATAGCACTCAGAAGCCTTTGTCATATTCATTCTCGAAAACTGAGCACCTAAACTTAAACCAATATTACGATTTTTAGTTGTATGTATTCCTTTTAAAATTATGAAATCATAGAATATGTATTTTTTAGTGTATGCCTTCTATTGCATAATTGCATAACATTATTGTAGGTGATAGTAATTCTTTTTTTTTGTGCTTTTGGTATTTCTGTATATAAATACATTATTCTTCTATCAATGAGCATTTGAGTCATTTCCTGCTTTTATCTGAAATAAACAAATCTGCTATGGATATTCTTTTGCATGTATTTAGGTGCACATGTGTGCTTATCTACAACTAGGTGTGGAATCGTGGAATCGCTTGGTTGACAGAATTGTGTACATGTCCATTTTCAAATGTGTTTTCAAGGTGATACGATGAAGATGAAGTGATACTGCCAAGGATACTGTATAACAATTCCAGTTGCATAAAACCCCTGTCATCCTTTGATATTTTATTTTGACCATGCTGGTGGGCATGTACTATGTCTCATGTTGGTATTAATTTTAATTTCCTTGATGAATAATGAAGTTGAGTAACTTTTCATATGCTTACTAACCAGTTGGAAAATCTCTTTTGTAAAGTGTTGCTCAAGTCTTTTGACAATTTTTTCAAATGGGTTGTCTGTCTTTTTTATCTCAATTGTAAGAGTCCTTTATACATTGTAGATAAGAGTCCATTGTTGGATATATGCATTGCAAATTTCTTCTCCCACTCTGTGGCTTGTCTTTTCAGCCTCTTAATATTGTCTTATGATGAACAGAAGTTTTAAATCTTAATTCAGTACAAATTACAAATCTTTTCCTTTATGATTAGTGCTTTTATGTTCTGCTTCAGAAATTTTTGCCTGTCTCAAGTTCATGAAAGCCCTTTCCTATGTTATCTGTAGTGTATTATCTTCCAAATTTAGATAATAATTTATGGAATTTATCTTTGAATATGCTATGAGATATTGGTCAAAGTTTCTTTTTTAATTATTTGAATAAAAAATTGAATAGCATATGGATAATATTTTTCACTAAATTGTAGTACTACCTTTATTATATAACAGTTCAATATGTGTATATATGTATACATGTATATATATATATAAAACACCTCATAATTATGTTTCTTTTGTATATTATCTGACCAATTTATTTCAATTTTTCTAGATTTATTATGTTTAAGTGTATTTCATTGAATTCTTCAATTTTATCATTTTAAAGTTGTGTATGCTATTCTTAATCTACTGAAAGATTTAATCAATTTATAATCATAATTTTTTAAATTGTAGAAAGATGATTACATTACATGTGCCAACTAAAATATTTACTACCTTTTCACCCACTTCACATTAGTTTATTCTGACCATGACTTTAAAAATTTAGAAAAATTACTAAACTAAAACAAGCAGTAAATTACTATTACCTTGACACTTATCAAAATATAAAGTATCTTATTCCTCATTTTTCTTCATATATATAATATATGAGCTGTTTCCTATTTATGGCATACAATTGTGACTCTGAAACATTGTTTATAATTAATGTTTTGCACACTTAGTATAAGATTTATTCCTACCTCCCCAAATTCTTATTACTCATTTTCTTTTATTTCCATTCCCATATACACTGTTGGAATATGTTTTTCTCATCAACTTCTGAAAAAAATGGTCTTTTACATGTTAAAGTGTGCTATGTGGCATCTACCTTGATAAGAGGCTCATAACTGTCGGGGGCCTAGTTCCACGGGCTAGACCTCGCCTCTTTTATCTGCTTCACGCACTTGAAGTCTAATGGTTCATGAAACCTTTGCCTTTCCCGATCCTGAAACACAGGGAAAATACTTTGGCTAACAAATTCACCCCATCCTTGTGGCTCCGTTCTTATCTGTGGATTATATGGTGGAGGCAGGGCAGGTGGCGCTGATGGTCGCACCTCATCTATACTTAATTTCCCCCATTCTTCCAGCAAGCCCTCTTTTGCTTGCTTGCTTGCACCTGCCGTCGTCATTCTATACTCCAACTCTTTTCCAGATAGTTCTTCAGTCTCTTCACCTGAGCTAGCTTCCCCTCCTGAGGCTGTGCAAGACAACTCTTCCTCAACGCTTTCCAGCTCCTCAGCCCTCTTTCTCACAGCTGCTTGACAATTTTCCTTGGGACTGGCTAAACAAGTTTGAATCAAAGCCAAAATGGGTAAAGTTCCGAGGGGTAATGAGCTCTCCCGTTCCACTTTCCTTAACTCCTCTCCTAGACGTTCCCATTGATATACAGTTAGTAACCCTTCCTCCGCAATCCAAGGGGCTACCTTCATGACTGTGCGGCAACATCGCCGTAGGGTATCTATTTTCACCGCAGTTCCTCTCGTTCGGAGCAGCTCCCCCAAGGTCTGCTCCATGTTTCGCTTAGAAACCTCTAATCCCATAACTACTTCTAAATTTTAAACTATACTACTTTTAAAACTCAGTCGCTACACCGCAGACTTTCCTATTTTGTTGCCTCACCGCAAACTCTTATATCTCGTTGCTTTTCCGCAAACTATCTCGTTGCTTTACTGCAAACTTTCATATCTCGTTACTTTACTGCAAACTTTCATATCTCGTCGCTTTACTGCAAACTTTCATATCTCGTCGCTACTCCGCGACCCTTCATATCTTGTTGCTTCACCGCAAACTTTCCTATCTGGTCGCCTTCCTGCGACCCTCAACCAGGCCTGCCTTCCGTCACTTCCCTCGTGACCCTCAACTCACAATATCCGTCGCCCAACACGACCTTCAATTCTGAAGCTATATAGCCGTTTCCTTGACTTAAAAACTTTGATAAAAACTAAATTACAAGTACCGGTACTATACTATTTTCAATATCTGTCGTCGCCCATGACTCGGGCCTCGGGACTTTCAAATTTCGAGGTTCTCCGAGTTTTGGGGTTCCCGGGTTTCGGGGTTACCCGTACGGGCCACCACTTATCGGGCGCCCCAGGCTGAACCCTCAGCCGTGAGGCCCCAATAAAAGACGCCGGCTAAATGCTACTGGTTCGAACCTCTTTTATTATATCTCTCTCTTTCTGGGATCAAGGCATTGCACAAACGATAACAAACACAGTGCAGAGGTCGTCTTTCCAAATAGTGCTTTTCCTACAAACTTT
>PVLC010041536.1:0-13351 GCA_004027655.1 Graphiurus murinus | reverse complement strand
GAAACTGAAGATCAAAGGTTACATTATCTACTCAAGAATGCACAAGATAGTCAGTATTGTTTTTAACACTTTCTAGAATCCAAGCACATTTTGAACACCTTTGCAATGCTTGGAAAAATCTTCCAAGTCATGCCTGCACAAGGTGGAACCTAGAAAAATCATTCCTCTAATGTCTCTTGAGGCTAAGGAATGGACAGGTGCCCTGGACTCCTTGTGAAACAAAGATTGAGAAGTGATAAGTTATATAAAGGATGATCTGTGAGGAATCCATTTCTTTTTCTGTGGGTAGAAGTGCCCAAATTTAGATGTTGGGAATAATTGCTGTGTAAAATTTCTGGTATCTAAGTGGCATTAATGCTCAGAAAAGTACCAGTGTCCCAACAGAGTTGCAGTTTTGTACTTGGATCCCGGTCCTGCTTCTCCCTTCAGGACAATGATTCTTTGAACTTCCTGATAACATTTTAAAAACTTTTTTCTCCTTAGTAAGTCTGTTAGATTCTGGTGCATGCTTCTAGGCACCTTGATTGACTGAGTCAGTAATTAAACCTAGAAAATGTATACTACTTTCAACATTAGAGATTATGTTAGGAAAACATCAATGTTTGATTTTTCTTCAAAAGGAACTTATTCATCTATTATGTTAGTGATAACTCAGTTCACAAGAATATAATGTTCCTGAAAAACTTTAAGTAAGGATTCATCCTAAGACTCTGCCTTCATGAATAAGTTAACCCATCCATGTTATTAATCAGCTAATGGGTTCTTGAGAATTACTAAATCTTTCACATGTGATGTCATGTACCACCTTAGGGACTCTGCAAGCAAAAGATTTCACTAAATGTAGCTCCTCAACCTTGAAATTCTATCTTGGGACAAAATAAATCACATCTCAGTGACACCTTTTGAAAAAACTGCAAAATTTAATTCTAGCCATTCCATTGCCATCTCTCCAAATTGCTCAGCAACCTTCTATTAAAAAAAATACAAAAAGTAAAACTCCATCTGAAAGTTTTTAGAGCTATTCAGAAATTTTGTGACATTATTCCATTATCAAGTCAAGAAAGCTGGAACACTTTGGAAGCCTTGACATCTCCTTTACCCACAGAGGCTCCTATTTTCCATTTAGCATGATCTGAATTTCATCTTCCAACAGCAATTCCCTGGGCTGGTATGATAAAGTCTGTTTTGTCTCCCAGACCAAGACCTCCTGGGTGGTTTATCAATGCCCTCTGCCTTACCGAAATGAGTTTGAAGACTTTCCTTTAAAAAAGAGAAAAAACTATGTATTGGTTTTCACTTTATAGTTTTCACTGACTTATACCAAGTCAGTGGAGCCAAGGAGTCATATTCTCGGTTAGGAAATCAATAGCTCAGATGAGTTCTAACCCACTGATAACTTAGGGAAAGCTCTGACTTCTCTGGATTCTGCTTGTTGTAAAATAATGAGGCTAAACTAAGATCTCAAATGTTTTGTTTCTATGATGTACTATTACTACCAAACTATTCATTTGGTTCATGTTTATATTTACTTCTATCTCAATCTAAGACAAATGGTCATTGCTTCAGAAAAATTATAGGTATTGATTCTGCATATTCACAGATAAGCAACTCAAGATAACCTAGATTTTTAGGATTTTGACCCATAATCCTATAGTGTGTAGAAGCAAGAACTAAAACCCACAAATTTTGGATCTAAAATTAGAATCAAAGACCCTAGATTTTCTGACCTTTGATAACAACTTGGCCACAAATGGGCATAACCAGATTGTTTCTCTGAGTTTTCCAGAAGTGAGACAGAGTTTTCACAATTATTCCAAGTAAAACTTCAGTCTTTACCAGTGGCTTCTCTGTGAATACATCAGGGACTGCAGACAGCACAGAATGTAATGACATTCATTCCTCATATTGATCTAGCTGCTTGAGCAGGAGAAATCAATATAAATTACTGCAGTGATTTGCTGAACTTCCCCTTCAAAGAAATCAGCTTCTATTTAGACTGAGGACCCAAATATCTACCACTCTTCAAAAGAAGTTTGAGAAGTGGAGGGACTATTCAATCCCAATGAAAGTCAACTTGGGGGAAAACAGTTTGGAAAAAACTTTAAAAATGGGGCAACCAAGTTATTTGAAAGATTCAAAGCATGTTCTTTCTCCACTGCTAAGCCAATGTGGAAATAATAGTGACTGACAGAACAGCATCACAGTGCAATATCAGCTCTCAAATGGAAGCTGCTTTTCTCCCACACTGGTTTACCCCCGTTCTGGTATATCCAAAAATTGGTACTGATAGCCTCTGTGCGTCTTGGTCACACAATTCCTTGACTTCCTCAGTACCAGTGATCTTGACCCCATTTCTACTCCAGACCCCACCCCAAGCCCTCTGGGCTTTCATGCGTTTAGAATTGTTCTACTTCTGAAATCAGACTCCATTATTATTCTATTCTATTCTCTAACGTAAACCTCTACTCCACTCCAGATGTCTTCTCACATTTTCCCCCATCACCTATTTTTCAACTTTACCACAGTCTTCAAGACCAACATTTTTTCCCAACTTATCACCAATTTCTAAATTCAGAGTCTACCCTACACAGGCTAGACTTCACGGGCATGGTCAGTCCTAAGAGTGACATAGTTATTCTGCCCTGATTGATCTGCTCACCCACTTTTACTCTCAATTACTCAGGTGTCTGACTCTAAAATGCAAAATTAAGAACTTAGCTTCAATTAATGGGAGGGACAGTAGGCTTCCCAAGGCCCTTTATAGTATAGACAATGCCCAGCTTTCAGCTCCGTATTTTATGGGTTTCAGTTTCCTAAATAGTACATTTCTTCTACTTCAGGCTTTTGCACATGCTGTTGCCAAAACTTGTTATAGAATATAGAGCCGGGCATGGTGGCACACGCTTGTAATCCCAGCATTCGGGAGGCTGAGACCGGAGAATCCGGGTTCGCGGCCAGCCTCAGCTACCTAGTGAGGCACTCCGCAACTTAGTGAGACTCGGTTTCAAAATAAAGAATGAAAATAGGGCGGGGGGTGGAGCTCGGAGGTAGAATGCCCCCGAGTTCAATCCCCAGTACCCCCCCCCCAAAAATAGAATATAGAATGTTAAGATAGATTGGAGCTTAGAAATAACTCCTAGCTGAAGTTCCCCTCAATTTGTAGATGAGAGAACAGAAACATAAGGAGGTAAAATAACCTGCAAAGTTCACAGAGCTCATCAAGTGACCAAGTTAGAACCAGCTCTCAGGGCCCCTGGCCTCCTGGCTCCAAGTTTAAGGCTCTTTTCTTGATGTCACATCACTTTACCTGGCCAGCCACTCACTCACAGTTGTCCCACATAGGGGCTTAAATAGAAGGTATTTTATTCTCTGAGTCAGGGAGTTTTATATCACACAAGTATGTCTCGAGAGAAATTCAAATCCATTCTTTGTTTTTCATTTTGCTTTTATCAAGTATTTCCTTGTCCAACTGTGCAAGATAACCTTTAAACACCAATAATACAGATATTATAATGAATCTATAACAATTATATGATAAATATATGTTAATATATTAACATAGCTATATGAATATAGTATATTAACATAAGTATATGTTATGTTTATATAATTTATTATATAGCATATAATAGTAGAGATTCTTATGAACCTACAAAGAGTTACTGAATCCTGAGACTAATTCCTTATGCCAGGAGATTCTCAATGCCAATTGGCATCAGTATCACTGGGGGATATTTTTTTAAGTAGAATTTCTTTTTGCAGCCTCAGATATCCAATATAAGTGGTGAGATACTTTGCATGTACAAATTCTGATCTTAAAAAATATCCCTCTGCATATTAATAAAAAAAATTGTGTTTATTTTAGCAGTACAGCATTTCTGTTAAAAGCTGGTTGCTATTCTGAAAATGTAATAGTGCAGGGTTTGAATTCCAGCCCTGAAATTTTATAAAAATCATTTTAAGATGCTAATTGTTACTTAACATATTTTACATGTATAATTTTATTTTGAAATTTTAAGGAAAAGTGATTTAAAAAATAAGATGCCAAGATACCCCACCCTCTCTCAAAGCCTAAATATCAGAAGCTCTATTAGTGAAAGCAAATTGCCTAGATTTTTTTGAACTTTCCTGGGAAATTCTTATGCTTGTTTAGGTGGAGAATATCTTCTTCTTACATCCAGAGACCAAGAGCATGAATAGGTAGGCTCTTTCAGTATCTTACTTCTAAAGAACAGCACAATCCAGAAGTTACTTTGCCAGCTGCCACACATAAGCTAAAATTCCCAAACCTGTATATGGCTAGAAATCAGTCCAGATCCACAGCTCAGAACTCAGATGTATAATTAATTCATCCACATGAACACACATTATAGACATGGCAATGTAACAACAGTGGCCTCACACACCATGCTTGCATTTTCTACTGTGCTTTTGCTTTAACCTCATCTGTGTAACTCTAGATTTGTCAAAACTACTCTAAGACATTCTTTCCTTGTCTGTAAAAATGAAAAATTTGAATTATTCTAAGTGTGAAATTGTATAACTCCTCCTCTTCTTTCCTCCTGTCCTCTGGAGACTTTCCTCCTGACTCAAACCATGGTAGTTACAAAGCAGTTCCAACCCTATTGCATGTATATGAGACCAAACTGAAATAAAGCTGTTTGTTGTTGTTGTTGTTGTTGTTGTTATTATTATTATTATTATTATTATTATTATTATTATTATTATTATTTAACACTTACAATATGCCAGGCACTCTACTAAGTATTTTTAAATATTTCATCGCATTTAATCTCTTTAAAAACTTTGACGGGAAGATACTATTAATGATCCCTTTTACAGATGATGACTCAGATTCAGAGAGATTAAATAATTTTCCCAAGATGGCATAGCATATGCCGAACCTAGATTAAAACCAGATCTGGATAATTTTAGAGCCTTCTATTCCATTTTGTTCTTCTTCACATTTAGAAACTCAAATGAATAGCTATTCTTCTGAGGACTGATTCATGCTCGCATTATTGAGAATTTGAGTAACTGAGTCTCAAGTCAATAAGCTATGTGACTCTATCTTGCTTGTACAGAAATGTAACCATTTGACCCTTACAGGGACTAATTTTTTATACATGCATGCATGCAAATAGCTGGTGCACAGTCCCCAAATGTTTCACCTGAGTGGGGCCTTAGCAACTACTCCATGTTCTTTGTGACATACATATAGTGAAACTGAGGCTCAGAGGTTTGCTTCGGGTCACAAATCTAGTTAGAAGCAGACCTGGGAACCCACTATTCATGTTGCCTCCCACAGTTAAGCATTACCATGCCATTTATATGTACAAATGATTTTTAATACACTCATCAATATTTTAGAGACACTGGTAAAATCCCATTACAAGATTTCTATACAACAAAGCTGTTTCTATATAGCAGAAAATAATTCAAAATCACACAGTTTTGTCCTCCAAAGTCACATATAACCTTAAAAGACATGAAATTCTGCATGTTTTTGTTGAATTTCTCCCTATGCACCAATTACTCTGCACATGAGAAAAGCCTTATTGTGCATTTTTGTGGGTGTGTTCCTTTGAAAGAATTTAACCAGACTGAACTATAGGCAGTTCATTTCTTTTACATAAAGAACTTGACCTTTACTATCCCATGCTTCTTCTGAAATATTCAGATCACTTATAAAGCTAAAAAAATACTTACTCTTATACCTCAAGTATGATGTAGTGAAGCCAGGCAAAGTGGCGCATATCTGTAAACCCAGTACTTGGGAGACTGAGATAGGAAGACTGCAGATTTGGGGCTAGCCTCAGCAACTTAGCAAGACCCTGTTTTAAATAAAAAGAGCTGAGGATGTAGCTTGGAGGTAAAATGCTCCAAGTACAAAAAACAATGATGGTGTCGGGAGATGACCAGATTTGATCCTCACACTTGGATATTTTGGAAATATTCCATGCATATTTCCTCCTCAAGAGCAGATTCCTACAATTCACTCATTAAACAAGTAGCATTGAGCAACTACTGTATAAAGTTGGGTGCTAAGAGCAGAGAGATGAGCAAAGCAGAACTTCTGCCCTCAAAGAGCTCATCATCTATAGAGGGAAATGGGCATTACAGAAAACGCAATAGAATGTGATAAGCCCTATAATGAAGATAAATTCAGGATTTTTGGCCCTTACATGAGGGGCATGTAGCCATGTTTGCAGAGCAGAGATCTTTCAAATATGTATGACTTGTGGGAAGAGTCTTGAATGATGAGTAAGAGTTCTCTAAAAAGACTAGAATTGTAAATTCCCAAAGTCAATGATACTGCCTTGGGAGGGGGGTGGAGGGTGCTGGAACAATCCTGAGAAGGGTGGCAGTAGCCACAGGAGTAATTGGGGGTCATTGAATAAAAATAAGAAACAGTGAGAGTGCCCAGGGGGATATACTGAGTAATTATATTCCAAAAAGGGGGCAGTATATAAGCCATTAAGTTTCGGAATCTGTGTATAAAGGTAGAAATAAAAGCAGGTGCAAAGACCGGAAGTAGAAGAGAATATTTAGGAATCTGAATGAACATTTACGGATGGAATGAATATTTAGGAACCTGAAACCAGCGAAACATGGAGCTTAAAGACAAGCAGTGCTTTAACATAAAAGGCCTTTCATTCTGGGGCCCAGGGAAGCCTACTGACCCTCACATTAATTGATTATTTGTGCTCTCCCAACCAGTCCCTCCATCACAGAATCCTACTCGCTTCTGGTTTTTCTTTTTGTTTTTGCTTCTGTTTTGCAGTTCTGGGTGTTGCCCCCAGGGGCATTCTACTTTCGAGCTATATTCCCAGCCCTATCTTTTATTCTTTACTTTGAAACACGGTCTCACTAAGTTGCGGAGGGCCTCACTAAGTAGCTGAGACTGACTGAGAACCCACAATCCTCCTGTCTCAGCCTCTAAGTACTGAGATTACAGGTGTGCACCCTCGCGTTGGCAATTTAGTGAGGCCCTAAGAAACTTAGCAAGACCCTGTTTCAAATACAAAAATAAAATAGGGCTGGGGATGTGGCTCAGAGGTAGAATGCCTCTAGATTCAATCCTTAGCACCAAAAAAGGGGATGGAGGAGAAGGAGGGAGAAGAGGAAGAGGAAGAGGAAGAGGAAGAGGAAGACGTCATTCATTCTTCCTTTCTAACTCAAGAGTTATTCCTTCTTTTGCACAATAACATTTTTTGACATGCTTCAATCCCATCCCCTCCTGGCACTCATCAATTGTTGCCCACAAATCATCCTTTCTCCTCATTCTTTTTCAAATCAATGTGTTAGTTTAACATTTTGTTATATATCCTTCCTATTCACTCATCCAACACACCACTACTGATTATTAAATTCCACCCTATGTATTAGGATCTCAAAAGAAAAGTGAAAAAGAGAATCAGTTCTCAAAGGGCTGAGTACAAACAAACAAAAAAAGAAACACAGAAACAAATATAATTAAACACACTTAATTTAGCTTGTACAACAGGATTATCCCCAACATTTGTAGCTACAGTCAGGTTTACCTCTGTTATTGGTACAGTGTCAAGAGAATCCTTTTTTATCCTAAGCTTTGAAGCAACTCTTACACAGGATTTATCATGATCCACCTAAGTACATTGAGTATACCATTTGTTTTTTTTAATTATTAATTTTTTATAATAATTGGTGCATTGTAATCATACACCTTTGTTAGGTACAAGCTGATAAAGGCATATATGCACACATTTCTCATTTAACCCCTTCCCCAATTCCCACCCTAATCCCTCGACCTCCCTCCTTCTCAACTTCAGTTTAGTGATGGAACTTGATATATTTGTGAAAGTACATCATGTGCATTAGGGTGTCTCCCCGCGCCGCCCCCCCTGCCAACCCCTGTCCATCCCCTTCAGTTAAGTCAATTTCTTTGCTTATCTAAGGTTTCTCCTTTTTCATCTGGAGACCCTCTTATTCCCATCTTCTCCCTAGCATCCACATATTAGAGACAGCATATGATTTTTAACTCTTTGTGACTGACTAATCTCACTTAATGTTTTCCAGTTCCATCCATTTCCCTGCAAATAACATGATTTTGTTCTTCTTTATGGCTGAGTAAAATTCCATTGTGTACATATCCCATAGTTTTGTAATCCATTTATCTGTCAAGGGACATCTTGGCTTGTTCCATAGTTTGGCAATTGTGAATTATGCAGCTATAAACATAGATACACATGCGTCGGTCTGATAGTTTGGTTTCCATTCTTTTGGGTAGATACTCAGAAGTGGTATTGCTGGATCATACAGTAGGTTCATTTCCATTCGTCTGAGCATCCTCCATACTGTTTTCCAAAGTGGTTACTAATTTGCAATCCCACCAACAATGTATTATGGTTCCCACTTCTCCACACCCTTGCCAGCATTTGTTGTTGTTTGTGTTTTTTATGTGCCATTTTGATTGGAGTTAGGTGAAATCTCAAGGTAGTTTTGATTTGCGTCTCTCTGATTGCTAATGATGTAGAACATTTCTTCATACATTTATTGGTCATTTGTATTTCTTCTTTTGTGAAGTGTCTATTTAGATCTTTTGTCCATTTTTTATTGGGTTATTTGTTTTCTTAGATGTGATTTTCTTGAGTTTTCTGTATATACTAGATATTAGACCTCTATTAGAATCGTAGCTGGCAAAAATTTTCTCCCACTCTGTAGGCTCTCTGTTGAAGTTCTTTTTTTAATTTTTTAATTATTTTTAATTGGTCCATTGTAATCATACATCTTTGTTAGGTACAAGCTGGTAAAAGTAAAGGCATCCATGCACACATTTCTCATTTAACCCTTCCCCAATTCCCACCCCACTCCCTGCTCATCCCTCCTTCTCAAGTTCAGTTTAGTGATTGACTTTGATGTGTTCATGAAAGTACATCATGCTCATTAGTGTGTCCCCCTCCCCCAATCACCTTCTGTTAAGTCAAATTCTTTGACCACCTAAGGATTCTCCTTCTTCATCTGGAGTCCCTCTTATGTCCCACTTCCGCCCTAGCTTGCACATATTAGGGAGAGCATACGATTTTTTACTTTTTGTGACTGACTAATCTCACTTAACATAATGTTTTCCAGTTCCATCCATTTCTCTGCAAATAACATGGTTTTGTTCTTCTTTATGGCTGAGTAAAATTCCATTGTGCACATATCCCATAGTTTTCTATTAAATTCATCTGTTGATGGATATCTTGGCTGCTTCCATAGTTTGGCTATTGTGAACTGTGCAGCTATAAACATAGATACATATGCGTTGGTCAGATAGCTTGGTTTCCGTTCTTTTGGGTAGATACTCCGAAGTGGTATTGCTGGATCATATGGTAGGTTCATCTCCATTTGTCTGAGGATCCTCCATACTGTTTTCCAAAGTGTTTGCACTAATTTGCAATCCCACCAACAGAGTATTAGGGTTCCCACTTCTCCATACCCTCACCAGCATTTGTTGTTGTTTGTGTTCTTGATGATTGCCATTCTGATTGGAGTTAAATGAAATCTCAAGGTAGTTTTGATTTGCATCTTTCTGAATGCTAATGATGTAGAACATTTCTTCATACATTTATTGGCCATTTGTATTTCTTCTTTTGTAAAGTGTCTATTTAGATCCTTTTCCCATGTTTTATTGGGTTGTTTTCTTAGATGTGAGTTTCTTGAGTTCTCTGTATATTCTAGATATTAGACCTCTATCAGAATAGTAGCTAGCAAAAATTTTCTCCCACTCCACATGCTCTCTGTTGAGGTTCTTGATAGTTACCTTTGCTACATGGAAATTCTTCAGTTTAAGGCAATCCCATGTATTGGTGTTCCTTTGAGTTGCTTGTGCTTTGGGGGTCTTGTTAAGAAAGTTTTTACCTGTGCCTATGTGTTGAAGTGTTGGACCTATGCCCTCTTCATGTAGTTGCAAGGTCTCTGGCCTGACTTCCAGGTCTTTGATCCACCTTGTGCAGTTGACTCTTGTGCAGGGTGATAAAGTGGGTTTTTTTTTTCATTTTCCTGCATATGGTTAGCCAGTTTTGCCAACATCATTTGTTAAGAGGCTATCTTTTTTCCAGTGTATATTTTTGGCTCCTTTGTCAAAAATCAATTGATTATAAGCACATGCGTGTGTTTCTGAATCTTCTATTCTGCTCCATTGGTCTATGTGTCTGTTTTTGTGCCAATATCATGCTGTTTTTATTACTGTGGCTTTGTAGTAGAGTTTGAAGTCAGGTATTGTGATACCTCCTACATGGTTCTTGTTGCTAAGAACTACTTGGGTTATCCTGGGCTTTTTGTTGTTCCAAATATATTTAAGGACTGATTTTTCTATGTCTGTGAGGAGTGACTTTGGTAATTTCATGGGTATTGCATTGAATCTGTAGATCACTTTTGGGAGGATGGCCATTTTGATGATATTTATTCTGCCTATCCAAGAGCATGGTAGATTTTTCCATCTTCTAAGGTCTTTATTGATTTCTTTTTTCAACTTTTTATAGTTTTCCTTATAGAGGTCTTTTACCTCTTTGGTTAGGTTTATCCTTAAGTATTTTATTTTTGGGAGTGCTATTGTGAGTGGAATTGTTTTCTGGATTTCTTTTTCAGTGGTTTTATGGGGGCATACAGGAAAGCTACTGATTTTTTTTTTTTTTTTTTTTGCGGTACTGGGGATTGAACTCAGGGGCATTCTACCTCCAAGCTATACCCCCAGCCCTATTTTTTATTCTTTATTTTGAAACTGAGTCTCACTAAGTTGTGGAGTGCCTCACTAGGTAGCTGAGGCTGGCGGTGAACCCGGATCCTCCGGTCTCAGCCTCTCGAATGCTGGGATTACAAGCGTGCGCCACCACGCCCAGCTAGCTACTGATTTTTTAAGATTGATTTTGTATCCAGACACTTTGCTGAATTTGGTGATCAGTTCTATAAGTTTTTTGGCTGACTTTGTTGGGTCTTCTAAGTATAGTATCATGTCATCTGCAAAAAGGGAGAGTTGTAGTTCTTCTTTCCCTATTTTTACCCCTTTGATTTCCTTCTCTTGCATTATTGCTCTGGTTAGAGTCTCAAGTACTATGTTGAATGGAAGAGGTGATAATGGATATCCATGTCTTGTTCCTATTTTTAGTGGGAACTCTTGCAGTTTTTCTCCATTTAATATGATATTGGCTGTAGATCTATTGTATATTGCCTCTATGAAACTGGGGTATGTTCCTTTTATTCCAATTCTCTACAGTGCTTTTAGCATATAGAGGTGTTGGATCTCAACAAATGCTTTTTCAGTATCAATTGAGATGATTATGTGATTTTTGTCTTTGATTCTATTTTATGTGGTGTATTACAAGGATTGTTTTTTGTATGTTGAACCAGCCTTGCATCCCTGGGATGAACCTGACTTGGTCATGGTGTATAATTTTCTTGATGTGGTTTTGAATGTGCATTGCTAGTATTTTGCTTAGCAGTTTTGCATCTAAGTTCATCAATGATATAGGCCTATAGTTTTCTTTTCTAGAGCTGTCTTTATTTGGCTTTGGTACTAAATGTGATGTTGGCTTCATAGAATGTGTTTGGGAGGGTCCTGTTTCTTTCTATTTCCCAGAATACTTTGAGGAGTATTGGGATTAGCTCTTCTATAAATGTTTTATAAAATTTACTTGGAAAACCATCTGGCTCTGGGCTTTTGTTTGATGGCAAACTCTACTACTGTTTCTATTTCTTTTATTGTTTTCGGTAGATTTAAGTTTTGTATATCTTCTTGACTCAATTTAGAAAGGTTATATGTATGTAGAACATTGTCAATTTCTTCTAGATTTTTCATTTTGTTGGAGTATAGTTTTTAAAAATAGTTTCCGATGATCCTCTGTATTTCCACACTGTCAGTGGTAATATCACATTTTTCATCTCTTATTTTGTAATTTAGATTGATTTTCTCTTTCTTTTGGTTAGGTTGGCTAATGGTTTATCGATCTTGCTTATTTTTTCAAGAAACCAGCTTTTGGTTTTGTTGATTTCTTGTATTTTTTTTAATTCTCTATTTCATTAACTTCTGCTCTGATTTTCATAATTTCCTATCTTCTACTGGCTTTGGGGTTAGACTGTTCTTGTTTTCAAAGGCTTTGAGCTGTGTCATTAGGTTATTTATTTGGTGGTTTTCCGTTCTTCTTATGTGGGCACTCAGTGCTATAATCAGTCCTCAAATTTATTTGGAACAACAAAAAGCCCAGAATATCCAAAGTAGTTTTTAGCAACAAGAACCATGCAGGAGGCATCACAATACCTGAATTCAAACTCTACTACAAAGCCACAGCAATAAAACAGCATGGTATTGGCACAAAAACAGACACATAGACCAATGGAGCAGAATAGAAGATTCAGAAACAGACCCACATACTTACAGTCAATTGAGTATACCATTTGTGGCCATTCCAACTCTGCTTACTTCTCCAACTCAGTTAATGGCACCAGCTCTTTAAAACCTTATCCTTTCTTGGCCACAGCAACTGCCTCCAAATTTGTCTTTCCATTTTTATTTATGCTGTCCTTTAAAACATCCTCAGCTCATCAACCAAAGAAAACTTTTTTTTTGTCTTTTTTTTTAAATTTAATTTAATTTTATTTTTTTTTAGCATGGATTTTTATACATTTCTTGGGTACAACAGGGTTAATCACACATTTTTGTTGGGTACAAGCTAGTACAGGTAAAGACATCCATGCACATATTTCTCATTAACCCTTACCCAATTCCCACCCACCCTCCCCCTATCTCCTGGTCAGTTTAGTGATTGACTTTGATGTGATCTTGTAAGTACATCATGCTCATTAGGGTGTCCCCCCTCCTCCCATTACCTTCCATTAAGTCAAATTTTTTGTTCACCTAAGGATTCTCCTTCACCTGGAGTCCCACGAAGTCCCATTTTCTCCCTAGCTTCCACATATTAGGGAGACCATTTGATTTTTAACTTTTATTGACTGACTAATCTCACTTAACATAATGTTTTCCAGTTCCCACCATTTCCTTGCAAATAATATGATTTTGTTCTTCTTTATGGCTGAGTAAAATTCCATTGTGTACATATCCCATAGTTTTGTAATCCATTCATCTGTTGTTGGACATCTTGGCTGGTTCCATAGTTTGGCAATTGTAAACTGTGCAGATATAAACATAGATACACATGCGTTGGTCTGATAGTTTGGTTTCCTTTCTTTTGGGTAGATACCCAGTAGAGGGATCGCTGGATCATATGGTAGGATCATTCCCATTCGTCTGAGGATCCTCCATACTGTTTTCCAAAGTGGTTGCACTAATTTGCAATCCCACCAACAATGTATTAGGGTTCCCACTTCTCCACAC
>PVLC010041535.1:0-13280 GCA_004027655.1 Graphiurus murinus | reverse complement strand
TTGCGGTCTGAATAGTGGTCTTGATTTAGCCAGTAATGCTGGGTGCCTAGTGAATTTACTGAGTCCACGGTCGTCCCTCTCTCTCAATCTGCGGAGAGGAACGAGGGCAGGGAACGGGCAGGCGTAATTCAATACATTGTACTATAAGCTCAAAAAATAATATCACAGAGCTCTGCAATATACCTATGTGATTTGATTTGTAAAGCTGATAAAAAAGCAATCGAGAAAAGTTCAGGGGGAAATATATATATATATATATATATGTTCTAAGCAAAACTGTAACCATCTTGGATGCGTACAAAGAACGAGAAAGGGGGTGTTAGAAAATCACAGATACTAAATCAACTTCATACTCCGCTTTAGACAATATTATGTTCTCCATTTAAAATGAAGCAAGATTTGTGAAAATTTATTTCCCATTTAAAAAAAAATGATAATAGTAAGCCCAGGGAACATGAATTAAAAACCCACGTCTCAGGTTTTCTCACAATCCTACTTCAAAACCGGGCTTGCGCCGTCTCTCCACTTCCTGCTTTTTCAATTCAGCTCTGTAGGCAAACAAATAAGTTAATCACACAGTCAGGGATGTAGTTAATGCCTCCTTCCTAGCTCAGCAGCCTGGCGGATTCCAAAGTCAGGTAACAGGGACTTAAGAAATACATCACATTTCCCTTAACCCGAATAAATTCAATGCTCCGCTCAAATTGATGAAATTCCTCAGAGAGAAGGGCTGGAGGACAGAGAAGGGATGAGCCCCAATTCCTTTGCCATTCTTCAATCTTTGAAAATAGAATCTGAATGGGAGTAGGACCAGGTGTTTAACGTATCGGTAAAGTCGATGGGCCATCATGGTGACCGGCTCTGCCATTTCAGGCTTGTATACCAAAATGCCATAGACCAGTAGCTTAAACCACACATGTTCGTTTCTTACAGTTTGGGCGCTGGAAGTCCAAGATCAAGGTGTTGGCCAAGTTGGTTCGCAGTGACGGCTGTCTCCCTGCAGGCTGAAGAAAGAACAACTCTGCTCTTCCTCTTCTTCCAAAGACTCTCATCCAGCCTCATGATGACTCCACCCCCATGACTTTATCTGAACCTGACTACCTCCCAAAGACCCAGTTCTAAATCTCATCATATTGGGGGGTCAAAGCTTCAATGTAGGAATCTAGGGGTGCACAGCAGGTGTCCACAGACACCTCGGAACAAGAAGACATGATTCTCTTGAACAGGGGGACAGGGTTTCACCCCACTGGAAACCAGGTTGTCATTTACCCCGACATTCAAAATATCTTTTTTTTTTTTTTGCGGTACTAGGGAATTGAACTCAGGGGCATTCTACCTCCGAGCTATACCCCCAGCCCTAGTTTTTATTCTTTATTTTGAAACTGAGTCTCAATAAGTTGCGGAGTGCCTCACTAGGTAGCTGAGGCTGGCCGCGAACCCAGATCCTACGGTCTCAGCCTCCCGAATGCTGGGATTACAAGCATGCGCCACCACGTCCGGCTCTCAAAATATCTTAATTGGGCACCTACTAGGTATCTGGAAACGTTTGGGGGTTAGCATCTGTTTATTAAAGGTCTGAGTCAAGATTAGAAAGTATTATTCCTCTCCCTCCCATGTACTAAAGATCCAGCTTTTAGTTCTAATAACAAAGAGCCAAAGTATAACTATAATTAATAATTATTATTAATAATTTAACAGTAATGATTTATAGACTTGCACCCAAACTAGCTGAGTGTGGATTCCAGCTCTAACATTTCCTAGCTATGCGACCTTCAGTAAGTCACTTACCCTCTCCAGGGCTCATTTCCTTTGTCTAGAAGACAGGAATACTATTAGCACCCTCCCTAAATGAGTCAGTACCCCTCAGTGCTTAGTATGGTTCTGGGCTCATGGCCGCCACAATGATCAGTATCTAGAACAGAACATCATACCGGGTCATCATTTAATAAACTCGGGTTGAATGGCCAGCATTCCATTATCTCTGTGTTTATATTTCACTGCATCACCTGTTGATTCCAAGGGTCTACCATTGTGCCTGTTCTACCATGAAAGGTCTGAGATTCCGAGTCGCTGAGGGCTTCCTGGGATCCCCAGTCATGTGTGGGATGACAATCTCTGGATCGAGTCCTTTACTAACATCTAAAGAAGATACCCACAGCTTTCTGAGCACACAATTGGGGAAACTGAGGTTGGTCCAGTCCATTTCCACATGAGCTCTCTGTACTTCACCACACCCAGCCCAGCAGCCCATGGAGCTGTGGTGGGCAGAGACATCTCCTGGCTTTTCCTTTCAACCTTTCCAACACTTCTAGGACCTTCCTCTTCCTCCTCTTCAGCCTTGCTCCTTTAGGAGTCATAGCTGAGAGGAGGAACAGAGGAGGCAGAGAGGTCTTGATAAAGTAGAGGCTTCCTGGGCAGGGAGTTCTAGATATTCTAGATATCAGTCCTCTATCAGAAGAGTAGCTGGCAAAAATTTTCTCCCACTCGGTGGGCTCTCTGTTATTGAGGTTCTTGATAGTTTCCTTTGCTGCACAGAAGCTCTTCAGTGTAATGCAATCCCATGTATTGATCTGCCTTTGAGTTGCTTGTGCTTTTGGGGTCTGGTTGAGAAAGTTTTTACTTGTGCCTATGTATTGAAGTGTTGGTCCTATGCCCTCTTCAAGTAGTTGCAAGGTATCTGGCCTGACTTCCAGGTCTTTGATCCACCTTGAGTTGACTCTTGTGCAGGGTGAGAAAGTGGGGTTTATTTCCATTTTCCTGCACATGGTTAACCAGTTTTGCCAACAACATTTGCTGAAGAGGCTATCTTCTCTCTGCAGCCTCTCTTGTCTGCTGGGGCTCTGGTACACCTGGATACTTGCATGGATGCTTGTGACTCTGCTTGAGATGGCCATCTCCTCCTCCAGTATTGGGGTTCCAGGCCAGACTTAGAAACCCTGGCCTGTCCCCTCATTTCAGGCTCTTTCACGGGCCAGAGGAGCTCTGGGGACTGGGTGACAGGTGTCCTAGTCTCTCTATGAATGTTCTTTCCCATCCTGTTGCTTCCAATGATGCCAGCTCAGCCTCTGCTTTTAAAAGTCCCCAGAAAGAAGCATCATCCAGCTCCAGGTCAAGTTCATCCCCGCCCCCAACTAACCTTAGGCATTTCAAGTCCTCCCTGGAGTCCTGCCACTATCCTCTGCTTTGGTACCCTCCTATAAATGAGCATGCTGGTGCTTTAATTTAGGAGCCTCCAGCAGAAAGAGGAGGCAGCCTCCCTTTCTGCAGGAGCTAGGTCCTGGAGGCTCCCCCCCTCCAACCCCCTGGAATCTCCCACTATTCTCTAATCCTCTGTCACCCTCAGAAACCAAGACCAACATTGACTGAAAAAGAATGGATGGGTAGGTCTAGGTGGGGCCCAGAAATCTGCATTTTCAGGTGCCTTGGGCAGAGGTGTTGAGCAGACCATCGCTGGGCAGGGACTGATGAGGACCATGCAGGTCTCTCTATACCTCTCACCTTAGGAACACCTGTCTCCCTTTCAAATCACAAG
Organism: Graphiurus murinus; assembly: GCA_004027655.1. Taxonomy (NCBI): domain Eukaryota; kingdom Metazoa; phylum Chordata; class Mammalia; order Rodentia; family Gliridae; genus Graphiurus; species Graphiurus murinus. The sequence goes on along the minus strand of PVLC010041535.1, from coordinate 9,748 downwards.
ACCTGCATCTTGTTAAGGGTGACCAAGGGCCCCTACCAAAGGCAGTCCCAAAGCCCACCTACATGCCCTGAGGCTCTGACTTTTTCAGAAAAAAACAGGTACCTGCAACGCCCCAGAATCCAGGGTCGCCATTCTTTTAGGCACCCTGAATTTCATCCCAGAAACAACAGTGAAAAACTGGTAGAAATGGGACCTGAATTCAAGAGTCCTGAATTGAAGACCCCTCACCCCCCTCCCAACACACACACTAATACAGATCTGGTGGCAGCTCCATTGACTTTCATATTGTCATCCCTCTGTATGTCCAAATCTTGGTATTTACGTAGAATCCCCCAGAAAAATACAAATGGCTGTAGACGCACAACACCTTGGAATACCCAAAGCATTTTCTGGTACAAAATTGCACTTGTTTCTCTTAGACTCAAGAGGGGACAGGTAATTTCCTTTTTTTTTTTTTTTTTTTTTTGGTGCTAGGGATTGAATATAGGAGTGTTCTACCTCTGGACCACACCCCCAGACCAATTTTATTTATTTATTTATTTTTGAAATAAGGTCCTCACTAAGTTGCTGAGGCTGGCCATGAACATGAGATTCTCCTGCCTCAGCCTCCCACATGTTGGGGTAATAGAGATGTGTCACCATGCCCGGGCATTTCTATTTTTTAGAAATGAAGACAGGGAGGCTCAGAGAGGGTGAGTGACTTAGCCAGGGCCACACATCCTGGTGCCTACCTCCCACAGGTTGTCACTACAGTCCCAGTCTCGTCTCATTGGGGTCCTGGGGGTCATAAGTAGGCAGCAAATGACCCCAGAACTAGTGGGTATTTCTCTTTCTTCATCTCAGGGCTGGAACTCTCAGACCACCAGAAGGTTTATTTTTGCACTCTGCTAATGTACAGTGACTGAGTTCCTAAAGGACGAAGACTTTCTTTTTTTATTTTTATTTTTTTTACTGGTATTGGGGATTGAACCCAGGGGCATTCTACCTCCGAGTTACATCCCCAGTTTAATACCCTTTATCAAAATAAATAAATGAATTAACTAATTAATTAACTAAATATAATGGAAAGGAAGAAAGAGAAAAGAAAAAGAGTACGCGAGGTAGGAAGGAGATGCGGACATTTCTATCTGCAGAGTGGATTTCTTAGCACTTCTATTTCCTAACATGGCCTTATCCTCTCTCTGCCCGCCAGCGCAGGAGAAATTAGCCCATTTGCAAATGGGATTTGGAACTCAGAAGGAACCTGGGTCACGCCAGTTTGCAGAAATGCTGTGCTTTCTGTAACAGAATCCTCTGAATGCCAGATTCATGTGCATACCCATATCCACAAAGTCTGGTATCTGCACATCTCAGCCTAGATCTGAAGAACCCCAAAGGTTCTAGAATAAGACCTGGGAGCAGTCATCTCCTTGACCAAAGCATTTATGCAAAGAAAGGCATAAGGAGTTCAGGAACCCAGGGGGCGCTCTCTGAAAATTTTCACCCATTTTCTGCCACCGAGTCGTGTTTTCACAAGCCTGGAAAATTAACATAATGTATAGAATTGACATTTGGTCCATCAGAAATCCTATATAACACCTGAAGGGCGAGGAATCTTTGAGCCAGGCAGAATGGGGAATTCAGTACAATATGTGGACCCAAGAAGAATCCTTCTAAATGATGCTCCGGGCGGACTGATGTGCTCACATGCTAAGAGCTATTGCTTTGTCTCTTGGGGGAGAGAGGGGGGTGGCACAGTGTAATTTCAGGTGCCTAGGCTGAGAAACCAGCTAGCAACAGATCCCCTGGTCCCCGGCTATTTGACCTCGAATGTGTTATTCTACCTGTCTAGATTCCACATCTCCAGGTGCAAGATGGAGGGGACTTGGGAATTCACTCATTCCAAGATTATGGGTTGCCTGGCTACCTTCAGGGGGAGTGGCTAGGAAGCAGAAGATGGGAGAAGATTAAAAGGGCAATATGTGCAAACTGCTGATCATGGCTTGAGGTGGCACCACGGGAGTGTGCTCCGGGCATTAGCCCTGCGAATCCATCCCCCAACTGCTCTGCATGGTCACCTGCAAAAGCAAGACCACTGTGGCTGGACAAACCCCAAGCCTTGAACAGGCTTTCACATTCAAATTTCTCTCTAGGAACAGATCTCTCTCTTTTGGATGCAGTGGGGCATGAAGGTTTCTGGGATTGAAGTCCAGCAAGTCCTTCTCATTGACCTTGGATGGATCTGAGTTCCTTCGGGGATACATATAAGGAGAGGGCTGGGGCTGGGGCTGGAGCTCAGTGGTAGAGTGCTTGGCTAGCATGTTCAAAGCCCCAGGTTCAATCCCCAGCACAATCAGGAGAGAGAGAGAGAGAGAGAGAGAGAGAGAGAGAGAGAGAGAGAGAGAGAGACAGAGAGAGAGACAGAGAGAGAGACAGAGAGAGAGACAGAGAGAGAGACTGTATGTATCATAATACAATCACAAAGCTGAATTCCAGGGCAGACACAACAGCTCAATGAGGAAGCTCAATGCCGGCTCTGATTAGTCCATGCTTTCGATCTCTTCTATTGAATTTGAGATTAGGAGCTGGCTTGCCCATTCCATCCTGCCCCGAAGCTACCCTGGACCTTCCCCTATCTCTGCCTAAATCTTCCGGGAAAGACCTCTGAACTGCTCTCCTCTGCCGGCTACAAGGGAATAGGATTACCGTCTCCTCTTTAACAGAGAGCAACCGCTCTTCATCAAAGGGTAAAAGAAAATGAAATAAAACTTGGAAATTTTTTTTAAAATTCAATTTAAAGAGAGAGAGAAAAATCCTTTTAAGAAGAGTAACAGTGGAGTTCATTTAGCATAACTGCCCAGGAGCAAGTAGTGCTGGGAATATGACTCTCTTGTACATTCTTCAGATGCTTATTATATTACCGGGCACTTCACATGCTGAATTCAAATGTCCTCTTAAATTAGTGGATGGACCAGGCGCAGTGGTGCATGCCTGTAATCCCAGTATTTGGGAGGCTGGGACAGGAAGATAATAGGTTCAAGGCCAGCTTCAGCAATTTAGTGAGACCCTCAGCAACTGAGCAAGGACCTGTTTCAAAATAAAATAAAGTGCTGAGGGGGTCTAGCTCAGAAGTAGAATGCCCTTGAGTTCAATCTCTGGCACACACACACACATACACACGCAAAGACATGGAGCCTGGCTTTAATAACTATTCAATATGTGATATAATTGATAGGTATTGACAGTAGTCACCCTCATGCTGTTGCTGTTATGGTTACGTTTCTAAAATTCTTTTTATAAACTCTTATTGGGGCAGTGTCAGTATACATCATCATGAGATTCAAAGTGATAGAAACATAAATTCACATCATACACGACTCCCCTCCTCCCTCCTTCTCCCCCTCCTCCCTCGCTGTATGTATGCCTTAGTGAGATTGGTAGGGAGGCCATCCTGGATGGATGTAACTTTTCTTGAGTGTTCCCTTCCTCCTCCTCCTAGGGCTGTTTTCAACTGAGGCACTTGGGATTTATCCCTTGAAGTCAGGGAAATAGTTGATGAATAAGAAACTAACTACTAAGTATTACCAAGTCTTACGCTGCTTTCATAATCTGAAGCTAGGAACATTGCAGAAAACACTTTTAATCTCCATTGCAACTTACTCTTTTAAACAATCATGTTAAAAACAAAAAGAGCAAGCCAGGCATGGTGGCCTGCGCCTGTCATCCCAGCACTCGGAAGGCTGAGATAAAAGGACTGCAGGTTCAAGACCACTCTCAGCAATTCAGCGAGACTTTTAGGGACCTAGTGGAGACCCTGTCTCAAAACAAAACAAAAAAAATCACTAGGCATGGTGGTGCCCATCTGTAATCCCAGTACCTGGGACAAGGCTGGGACAGGAGGCTCGCAGGTTTGAGGACAGCCTTAGCAATGTAGTGAGACTCTCAGCAACTGGGCTGAAGGTATAGGTTAGAGGTATAATGCCTGTGGGTTCAAACTCCAATCCCAAAGGAAAAAAAAAAAAAAAAGAAAGAAAAGAGCAGCATGCTCGAATTTACACCATCCATATCACTGTCCTTAAGACCTCTGAATTGATACTAAAAGTGTACCCACTTCCAAGATGAGGAGACGGATTCTCAGGATGCAGTCCACACAGCTAGGGGCAGGGGAGTGAGTCCTGGATCTGAGGTCTGGGACCCCCTCCCCTAATGTCACTCAGCCTTTCTAAAAAAGAAACTCCCATCTGCAGAGCCGACTGAGGCTGAAAACAGAGCCCATAAAGGGGGAACTGGGGGTAAAAGTTTTCCTTTGGATTGATGTGGAAAAGTGACAACATTCCAGAGTTATGTCTGAGCATCAAGAGAAATAACAATTCCACGTATTTATCTTGGACGGCACCCCCTTCCAAGACAGAGGCCCCAGTTAGGAGAGCAAATACAGTGTAGTGTGACACTGCTCAAGCTCAAGTTATTCCTCCTGTGCTGTGGTTTCAGTGAGGGTTGGGAGAATGAATGAACCCCGCAGGCAGAGTAGGGTAAGTGAGGTCAAAATGGGCATAGCTCTCAGATCTGATTGAAAGGCTGCGTGACCTGGGCAAAATGAGACTTCGCTGAGTCTCATCAATGATGGTGCCAATACTCAGATGTGAGGGTCTCATGAAGACTCCACGGAATGTAGATCCTTTGAAGCCAGGGACACAATGCACCTGGGGATGTCCACAATCTGTGGGTGGGGTGAAACTTTCTTCTTTCAGTTTGGAATTTAATACTTAGGTTTAGTGAGTAGCCACTGAGCACAACGTATGTGCTCGGTCCGAGTCCAGCTGTTGGGAATGCATGGTGGGGAAAAGTCGGTTTTAATTGTTCCTGTATAATGGCTCATATCAGTGAACTGTAATCCTGCATCACAGTGAGGGTCGAAGTGCCTGTCTTTATACCTGCATACACAGATTGGTGTGTTTCCCTCTGCAGCCTCCTGGCTCCCTGCTCTTTATTCCCCATACATGTTAGTGAGATTGGTAGCAATATTGTCACAGTTGGACATAGCATTGTTTGAACTATTTCCTTCCCAAGTTTCCTTTCCTCCCTCCCTTTCCACAAATTCTACTGATTTCTCTTTTCTCTCCTTTTTTTTTTTTTATCTCAAGTCCCATTTCTTCCCTGTTTTCCCTCTAGCTTGCATGTAGGAGAGAAAACATACAACCCTTGACTTTCTTCGTGAAAGTAATAGAAGACTGTAGAAGACAGAAAGACCTCCTGCGTTCTTGGGTGGGCAGAATAAGTATTCTCCAAATGGCCGTGCTACCAAAAGCAATCCAGAGATTCAACGCAATCCCTACCAAAATACCAACGTGATTCTTCTCAGAAGTCTGGAGGAAACCAAAAATGGCCCTAAAATTTGGATGAAAGAACAAAAGGCCCTGAATAGCCAAAGCAATTCTGAAAATCCTTCCTCTTAAGAAGCTTAAGTTCTAGCCTGGGAAGAAAACGATAAGCCAGAGCGTAATAAGTAGGAACAACGACGCAAAGAGTTAGAAATGAGACACGGAGGATCGTGGAGTGTTGGGTGAGTTTGAAATTTGCAATGCATGGTTTTGAGGCGGTGATGTTTAGGTCAAAAATTGCTGGAGTGAGCCTTGGGCAGAAATCAGGTGATAATGGCCCAGCCACAGAGATCGTGAGTGATGCAAAGGCCCTGAGGTGGACAGGTAATAGAGGGAAGCTTGGGCAGCGCATCCAAGAGAGAGAGAGAAAGGAATGATGTCAGAAATATAAAGCGGGACTAGGAACAGATCATATAGACCTTTGCAGGCTTCTACAGAAATCTGAGTTTTGTTTCTTTTCGTGGTACTGGAGATGGAACCCAGGGGCCTTCTACCTCTGAGCTATACCCCTAGTCCTTTTTATATTTTTATTTTTTATTTTGAAACAAGGTCTCGCTAAGTTGTTGAGGCTGGTCTCAAACCTGAGGTCCTCCTATCTCAGCCTCCTAAGTACTGGGATTATGAGTGTATACCACCATGCCCAACTTGTTGTTTATTGTTTTTTAATCTATTTATATATTAATGAAATAATTTTAGGTCTACAAAAGAGTTGCAAAGTTAGTAGCACAGGATTCTGGCATCCTGTCCTCCTGCTTCCTCTAATGCCAGCACCTTACCCAACTGCATGGATTTATCAAAACTAAGAAGGTAACATGAGTCTATTGCCATTAACTGAACTACAAATTTTAGTCAAATCTCCCCAGCTTTTCTCCCTAATGTCCTTTCTTCTGTTCTTGGATCCAATCAAGAAGCTCAAGTTGCATTTACAGGATTTTGGCTTTTACTCAGGTGGAAACAGAGAGTCCCTGGAAGGCTTTTAGCCAAGGAAGGAGATGAAATGGCTTCTGTTTCAGCAAGATTTCTAGGTGTTTGCTTTCTCTCCTCCAAGCTTCTGGGGAGGAAGGGGATAGGAAGATTAGCGGAACCGTCATCTCATAAGCTCCCATTGCCCCCTCCCCTGAAGACTGCCTGCAAGACCAAATGTCCTTTATCAGAGTTATGCCACAAGGAATGGCCTAAAACAATTATCAGGCATTTCATAAACACACAATGCTATGTAAATGCTAAATAAGAGACGCGATATTCATTTTCTCAGTGTTCGACTTGACTTTTATTACTGCAAATGCTAATTGTTCCAACACCTACGATTTATGTCCCTCCTTTCTCCCTAATAACCAAGAATTTTCAGCTTCTATTTTCTTAATTGTCTGAGCTAATAAGCTCGCTCTGTTAAAACGTGGTGATAAGATGGTCAAAATTACAGGTCTGATGCCACACGCTTGTCTTTGGGCAAGAAAGGAAAATAAGATTAGAGCACTTGGCCCCATAAAAACCGTTGCATACTGGGGCTGGTGAAGACAGAGGCATTGGATGTTTGTTTTGCACAGTGTCGGGGGTCCACGTGCCTGAATCACTCATTGAAATTCACACAAGTTTGAAGCTGTACTTTAAGAATCGCCCTGCAGTAACACGCCCATGTTTCTGAGGAGGAATCTGATCTCTACAGAGAAAAAGATCTGTTACTCCAACTACACAATGGAGCAGCTAATGACAAAGAGGTTGAATCTGACAACCTGATTTTCTTAGTTTGGATATTTTCTTGGCCACATGTTGTGTAGCCTGGAATGTGACAGCTGATGTTTCTGGGCTCAGGTTGTCAATCAACAAAATAGACTTTTGCATAAAAGTACAGAAAATATAGACTTCATATGGGGGGAGAATGGTGCACAGAAACCAGGTGTGGTGCACACCTGTAATCCCAATATTTGGGAGGCTGAGACAGGAGGATTGAAGGTTAGAGGCCAGCATGGGGTAACTTAATAATAATCTCAGCAATTTAGTAAGACCCTGTTTCTTTTTTTTTTTTTTTTAAGTTCTGGGAATTGAACCCAGGGGCATTCTACCTCCAACTACACCCCCAGCCCGATTTTTTATTCTTTAGTTTGAAACAGGGTCTCACTAAGTTGCCTAGGGCCTCATTAATTAGCTGAGGCTGTCCACGAACCTGTATCCTCTGGTCTTAGCTTCCCAAGTGCTGGGATTACAAGCATGTGCTACCACACCTGGCAACCTTATTTCAAAATTTAAAAAAATAAAATACAGCTGGTATGTAGCTCAGTAGTAGAGTGCCTCTGGGTTAAATTCTCAGTATCAAAACAAAACAACAACAACAACAAAACCAGAAAAGAAAATAGAGAATAGACACATGCACGAAGGAGTCAGTAACTAGCTCTTCTTGGTGCTGCTGGATTTCTGTGACTTTGTCTCCTACTCATGCTCTTCCTACCTATGTCCTATGATATGTCCTGTTCAGTTGAAATTGTTAATTTCCCCATCAAGCTGTAAGCTCAAGAGCAAAGGATCTGGGTCATCCACTCTTTGTCCCTGATGCTGTGCACAGAGCCAGGAGTTCATTGACTGATGGTTTCTGAGCAGAACTTGGCTTTCCAAAAGGACTCCCAGCCCAGCAGCAGCTGAGACCTGACATCACATCCAGCAGAAATCTGGTCTCTTCTTGGCTCCAGAACCAGCCTCCTCAGCACAGGGTTTCCTCAGGTTGGGGCTGTGGCTGTCCAACATGAGGATGGCAGACACTCCAGTCCTGCAAGAGGTCCCTCCGGCTCCAGCGGGGGCGGTCATAGCTCCTCCTGGTGATGCTGAGCCATGCCTTCTGCAAGGAGTCGCCACATGTCTGAGAGGAGCTGCGTGTCCTCTGGGCGCTCGGGCCACTTGGAGATCTTCATCTGCTTTGTGACTTTTGCCATATGCTCCCCCTTCCTCTGGGCCTTACACCGGTGTCCAGAAGGATGTCATAGCCCTATATGTCTACTGCTTGTGATTCACTGTTCTGGAAGATTTTAGGCTGTCTATACTGCTCTTTAGAATTTGTGAACTTTGCAAATTGAGAGAGAGAGAGAGAGAGAGAGAGAGAGAGAGAGAGAGAGAGAGAGAGGAACGAAAGAGGGAGGGAAGGAAGGAAAGAAAGGAGGGAGGGAGGAAGAAAAAAAGAAAGGGAGGAAAGAAGAAAGAGAGAAAAGAAATGAAAGAAGGAAGGAAGGGAAAGAAAGAGAGAGATATGGAAAGGCAAGAAGGAGAGAGAAAGAGAGAGATAAAGATAGAGATGAGAGAGGGGGGATGGAAGGAAGGGGAGAGAGAGGAGAAGTGAAGGAAGGAAGGAAGGAAGGAAGGAAGGAAGGAAGGAAGGAAGGAAGGAAGGAAAGAAGGAAAGGAGGGAGGAGGAAGGAAGGAGAAAAAAGAAAGAGGAAGAAAGAAAGAGAGATAGAAAGAAGGAAGGAAAGAAAGAAAGAAAGAGATGGAAAGGCAGGGAGGAGAGAGATTGAGATAGAGATAGAGATAGAAAGAAAGAAAGGGAAGGAAGAAGATAAGGATAGAAACAAAAAGAAAAAGGAGAAAGAATAAGCCCCCACCCTGTTCCTCCTGGACCACCTTATTCACTTAGTGAGGGGACAGAGGAGTCGTGCCAGAGAATTTTGAGAATGACAAAGAGGTCATACAAAAAACAAACGCTGGGCCGTGGAAATGCTGGAGCCATAAATTGCACGGGGTCGTGAACCATGGATCGCCTCACGTGGCTGCTGCAGAGTGTGTTAGGAATCGCGTTGGGGTTCCGCTCGGATTCTGCCCTGAAAGCATCATTATCAATAAACACTGACTGGTGGCACTGGGGCCTTTCCATCAGGCCCAACTCTGCAGTTCTGGGGACAGATACCCGAGATGACACTTTTGGAAAAGGTCCTTGAGAGTCCTGTCTGCTTCTCACACTGAAGTCCTGCACCTCTAGTGTTCAATTGGGACCCTGCTTTTGTTTTTATTTTCCTTTATTTACATATTTATTTTTGTCTTCTCTTTTCTGGTCCTGGGGATTGAACCCAGGGCCTTGTGCATGCAAGGCAAGAGCTTTACCACTGAGATACATCTTAGCCCTTGTTTTCATTTTTAAATTTCCTCTGACTATAAAAGAATGCCCGCAATTTTAAGGATCATTCGAAGAAACTGTTTCGGAGACACAGAAATAAAGAAGCATTCCTGGGAATAAGAAGTAAAGTTCCACTGTGGAAAAAAAAAGAAAGAAACTCAAGAAAGTGAAATCAGTTTGGGATTAAAATATAAGGCTCAAGGGACAACCACTGGATAATGATACTCTCTTTTGGGCTGACATGGGAATAATTAATAATAATAATAAAGAAGTGATAAGTTGGGAAGGATAC
>PVLC010041534.1:0-13333 GCA_004027655.1 Graphiurus murinus | reverse complement strand
AAAAAAAAAAGATAATTGAGCTGGGTTCCTATTGCTTCAGTCCATACCAACTCCTAGAACAGAAAAAAGCAAGTCCTCAGCTGCCCAGGCAGCTTGGCTTATTTCTCAAATCTCTAGTTCTAGTTCAGGGGTCTCATTCAGCTAGTGAAGAGCTTGGAACAATGTGGGCATCAGATCAGCACAGCACTTAACTTCCTGCTGCATAGAGCCTCACCATCTCCTTTGGCACTTGCCTCCCCTCCCATAGTACCGCACGTGTGTGTGTGTGTGTGTGTGTGTGTGTGTGTGTGTGTGTTTTGTACTAGGGATTGAACTCAAGGACTTCACACATGCTAGGAAAGTGCTCTATCACTGAGCTACATCCCTACCCCTTTTTATTTTATTTTGAGACAGAGTCTCACTAAATTGCCCACGCTGGCCTCAAACTTGCAATCCTCCTCCTGAGTAGCTGGGATTACAGATGTGCACCACTGCATATAAAGAAATTGGGGCTCAGAGAAACTTCAGAGGCAAGTTGTGGACTTGGATTGAAAGCTTGTCATCAGATTGAAGCCCACAGCATATACTACTGCATGTTTAGGAAGTGTTTATATGCATGGATTAGGTACAGACAGTCTCATGGATTACTGACCATATGCCACTCACATAGGGTGGTGATGGAAAACTTCCTTTTAGACCCAGAAATGTAAACTTGGCAATCATTTGGGGCCTGATAGTTGCATTGCTGGATAAAGGTCTTGCTGTGCACTGAATTGTGCTGTCCCATCTGGCCTCCAGTGAAGATTTTGCAGGATGTTAAGGGACTGAAATTCTGGCAGGTGCTGTCTCTTGGGTACTAACCTAGCTCTGGCACCTAGTGCAGTGCTTGAGGCACTATGACTTTCTTGTTATGATGAATGAATGATGTGTGTGAGAGTTTGAGAGGAGAGGAAACCTTCCTTCCCCAAGTTCTGGGTCTGATTCTCCCCATGACACACCTCTGATCCCCTCTGCTCCTCACCTCCCACCAGATTGACTACCCGTCTGCTGATTAGAACTCTGATTCAGAAATGAATGGAGTGGAGAGGAGAGGCGAGGGAATGTGAGGTGCATGGGGGGGGGCATGCTAAGAAGAGTGGTGGGTAGTAAAATCCAAAATGTAAAAAAAAAAAATAATAATCCCTCTGCTCCCCCATCCCCCTGAAAAGGAATGCAATTTCCCCCTCAATTCTAGATGCTCTGAGCACTAGCTATAAAAATAAAAAATGAGAAATAGAGTCGGTTGTTGTCATTTCAGATACAAATGGGCATGTACCTTCAGTCTTTATGGCTAGATAACTTCCACTTCCAGTGCTCAGTATTTATTGGCTTTGACTTATTGATAGAACATCCTGGGGCCTGTAGTTCTCCTGCCCACAGAGCAAAGACACCATCAGCAACCGCTTTCTCCTCTCAACCCATGAATAATAATGTGGATGATGACGACGGTGTTATTATTATCATTTGGTATTTAGCCAACGTCTTTCCCCGAAGTACTTAAAGCACTTTATAGGCATTGCCTTATTATTCTTCACAATACCTCCCTGGAGAGATGGCGAGAACAGAGAGTTGATTTCCATTTCACTGAGAGGAGAAGCCGAGACCCAAAGCAATGAGAGGGCTGCTCCAAGGTCACCTGGAGAAGCAGGGCTGAGGTTAGGACAAGAACCAAGGGCTCGTAATGGCTGTTTAAGGGCGCCTTCCTACTCACCACCAGGGAGGATGAGTCATTAGCCCATTCACCGAGTTCTGAGTGTAATTGGACATTAAGAGGAAAATTTTGGCAGAGGCACATTCTAAAAGAAATTTCTGGAACAAACACTCTCAAAGAAGCAGGTGGCTGAAAAACTCTTCAGTTACCTTGAGGGAAGGAAGGAGCCAGGGATTGGATGTTAGAGGACTTTTGAAAAGGAGCTCTTCATCACTCCAAGGGGAAGAGAAAGGGCTGCACTTCATCCAAAGAGACCCCTCAAGAGACTGCAATGAGAGCTAGATGTGGTGGCACACACCTGTAATCCCAGTACTTGGGAGGCTGAGACAGGAAGGACAGCCTCAACAAGTAGTGAGACTCTCATCAACCTAGTGAGACTTTATTTCCAAATAAGAAATAAAATCAGGCTGGAGGTGTAGCTCGAAGGTAGAATGCCTCTGGGTTCAATCCCCAGCACCACACACACACACACACACACACACACACACACACACACACACACACACACACATATACAGAGAGAGAGAGAGAGAGAGAGAGAGAGAGAGAGAGAGAGAGAGAGAGCAACGAGTCTTCTGCTGTTTGTGGTACACAGTGGGCAGGTGTGTGCCATGTGTGAGAAATCTAAGGTTGGCTGGGATGACCTCTGGCTCCTGAATGGAAGCCTGAGACTTGGGAAATGATTGTTCTCAGAGTTTAATGGAGCAAAGACTGCACGAGTGTTTGCTGTGACCAGGGACATTCTGCCTCTGCATTATACCCCCAACCTTATTTTACTTTTTATCTTGTAACAGGGTCTGCTAAGTTGCTGAGGATCTCATCAAATTGTGGAGGCTGTTCTCAAACCTATGATCCTCCTGTCTCAGCCTCCCAAGTACTGAGATTACAGGGGTGTGCTCTTGTGCCCAGCTAAAATACCACTATCTCTTATTGGATCTAGGAATCTAACATTTGTAATTCCCACTCCTTATCTCCCTTATACATAATTCTAGTGCTGACCTAGTGTGAGTTTAGTTGTTCCTAAGTCTTTTCTTACCTATTATTTTGTAAGCATTTTTAGTACAAGGATCATGGTCTCCTCATTTTTGTGTCTTGCTAGGGCCTTGCTGAGAGTATGGGCTCAATAAATGCTTGTTAAAATATGTTTTTGGCTACATCTACACCCCAAATACATGTTAAATCTGTCCACTTCTCTCCAACTCCACTGGAACTCTAATACAAGTTGCTAATATCTCTCCCCTGGAGAATTAAAAGCCAGTGTCCCATTGCTCTCTCTGCTTCTATCCAAGTTGTAATTGAAATGATCACCTTGCATTATTTGTAACAGAAGAAAATATGAAGCCAATGTATAATTTCTTTCCCAATAAAGGAGGGTCTCAAACAGCCAATCTGCCATCACAGCTTCTGGTAAGAGTAAATGCTGGGCATGGTGGCACACACCTGTAATCCCAATACTTGGGAGGCTGAAACAGGAGGATTACAGGCTCAAGACCAGCCTCAGTAACTTAGTGAGACTCTCAGCAACATGGCAAGACCCTAAATCAAAACCAAAAGGCCTAAGGGATAGCTCGGAGATAGAATGTCTCTGAGTTCACTCCCCAGAACCACAAAAACAAACAAATATAAAAAGTAAATAGTAATGTCACTTCTGGGAGGAAGGAAAAAGCAATGCAAGGAGTTCACACCTGAGGAAGAAGCAGGAACCAACCTCTCCAAATCCACCAGGGACAGGACTGAGGGACATAGGTGACAAATGTGTGTCCAATCTCCCCTGTTGTGGAGGTTGAAGGGAGACTGGCACCTGCCTTCCTGGTTCTAGTTTGGATTCTGGGAGGAGACCACCTTGCAGTGTGCCATCCAGGCAAATGTAGAGCAGCCACATCAGATAAAGCTGGCAGCATGTCATGAGTAGGTCACATAAAGTATACCCTTGGCTCTCTTGCAGCCTGCAAAGTGTCCAGAAGTTCCATGTGCTCTATGGAGGGATATAATGGAGTTGTTTGAAAGCTTCCTGACTGGAGAAGCTGTGGATTGCCAAGCTGATCCCAAGTCAAGGGTTGAAAGGGAGATGAGTGCAGACTGCAGACAGCTGTGCAGAAAGCAAGACCAAGGTCTGGGTGGCTCTACAGGTCTGGGTGCTGGGGGTTGGGGATGGTTAGGGATAAATCAGGCCTACTTACCTGTCACAGCTCTGTAGTGGGGACGTGACAAGAGCAAAGCAAGGGCCCTTCCCAGCTGCTGAGACCCTCATGAGGGAGGACCTCCTCCATCCAAGGACTCATGGACTCATGGGTGGGCTCCCCACATGCTATCACCCAAATCCTGGAGTTTTCCGAAAGACAACTGTTGAGACCAAAAGAGACTGAAATATAAAACTTCAAAAGCCAATGTTTTGCTCATTAGGAAAAGTTTAAGATTGGATCCAAGTGAAGAGGAAGAGAGATGCCATTCTCGTTGTACATCTGAATGAAGTTGAGTAAAAATTCAATCCAATTATATAGCATCCGCATGACATCACTGCCCAGCTTAAAAAGCCTTTAAAGTTTTACAATTGCAGGCGAATTAAAAATTCCTATATATGACCCAGGAGGCTCAGCATCAACTGGTCCAGACTCCCTCAACTCATCTCTGTTCTTGCTCCAATTCTTAGCACAAACAAACCTCTTTCCTGGGGACTCACATTTGCCCCCACCCTCTTGGAATCTTGTTTACCCTGCATTCCCATGACTAGATCCTCCTATATCTTTACTTCACCTACTTGGAGAAGCCTTTCTTGACTACCTGACCTACAAAGAGGCCCCTCTCCCCTTGTCTGTTATCCTCTACTGTGGTGCTCTATTTCCTTCAGAGCAATGATCACAACTTGGAATTATTTTATGTTTATTCATTTACATGTTCACTGTTTACCTCCTTGGCTCTAAACTCTATGAAGACTGGATTAATAATAAATACCTAGAAAAGGAGAGGAAGGTGGTTCATTGAAAGATATCTCTGGCATGGATGGAACTGCTTAGTTATTCCTTCAGTGAGTATTTCTTGAGTACCATCCCCCAGCTGCTACCGTTGTTGGATACTACTGTCTCACATCTTGCTTTTTTTCCCCCAAAGGACTATCTTTGGGTGAAGAGAGCTTCTTGGTGGGAAATGCCTGGGGGGTTATACTGCACCCCTAGGGCATCAGACTGACTGATGAGAGGAGCATAACAGCCCAGCTTCTTTACCCAGGCAGGATAACCTCTGAGATGAAAATTGATGCTGGGCATCTCCCAGTGGGGCAGGTCTAGGATAGACTTTTTCTAAACCCCATCTTTGCCCAGCTCCTTCCTGTCTGGCTTCCCCTCCCACACCATCCCCAGCCCCTACTACAAGTTTCTTCTGAGGGATTTTCCTTAATCACTAGCACAAGAATCCCCAGCTCAACCTCTGAGGCTAAAGAACCTACTACGAGCCTCTTTCATGAGCTGGACATGGGAGGTGGAGGAGGGCAGATGAAGAAGAGAACACCAGCTGAAGCCGAGTGGGGACCACTGCAGTGTCACCCTCCTCTGCTCCATCCTTCCCCTCCGATTCAACTGTGCAGATGCCATAGATGTGCCACTTAGAAGGCCATCAATTATTGAAGACTCAAAGAAGGGAATGTAAACGAAGATGAAAGATTCCAATGGAAGACAGACAGGTCCTACTGCTTGGGGAGGACCTAAGCTATCATGTCTGGGAAAAAAGCATTTTACTTTCCTGCTGTGAGAAAGTTCCAAACGCTTTGGAGGCTAAAGAAGCAGCTCTGACAAAGACAGGAAAGTGTGGGTGGGGGCTGATGGGCTGTTTCATCTCCCCCCACTTGTGCTGATCAAGAGGCAGGTGTTGTAAATCTGGCAGCAAGGGCTTGAGATGGTAGAAACTCTGTTTTTAAATTTCCCCTACTATTTTTTTTGAGACAGGAAAGGAGTGGGAAGTCAGTAAGACTCCCAATAGGCAGATGACAACCCCCAGAAAGGGAGAGACCAGAGGAAGTCTAGCCCCGGTCCTTGGGCCATGTTGGAAAGGGTGGAAATGCTTGTGTGAGGTCGTAGAGTTACATTAGACACTTGTAGGAAAAGGAAGGAGAGCTAATTCAGGGAAAGAGTAAAATCAAAGCTGAAGAACTTTAAAAAGGGTTATGTAAGTGAAATATTTTCATCAGAAGCCACCCTTTCCTTTTTGGAGTCTTGAATGTCAAACAACTGCACAAGTATTTATTAAGGACGTAAAGTAATCCAGTATATATAGTAGGCAGTGAGATAAAGTCCAGCCCCAAACCAAGAAATGCTTGCAGTGGTTTCAAACTAGTGAGGGAATCCAGTCATACCAGAGACGTGGATCTTCCACCACAAGTGCAGGTGAAAGGCCAGATGTGTAATGCAGGCCTCATAGGGAGGTTGTAGATTGTAAGTCTCTCAAGAGCAAGGGGCCCCGTCTGCTGTGTCCCTGCAGTCTCCCATGTTTCGAGCAGCACCTGAGCCCTAGAAGGGGCTTGACAAGTGTTTGCAGATTGAAAAAATAAATGGTCAGGGTGAAGTGTGCTTTGATTCAGTTCATGACCAAGTTTCTTTTCTCACTAGCAGGGTTTCTTGGACAAAATGTTTTGAACATTGTGAACATTGTTAATTTGTTTCCTCATTTACAAAGTCAGAAAAAAAAAATGGTTTGGTATGAGGTTTGTAAATAGCACAGTGTAAGCACTAGAAAACAGCAGCTAGCATTATTATGAAGCCCTGTGTATTTATTATGACAAATGAGCAATGAAAACATACTTTTACAGGAATAAAAACTAAATTCCAAGCCAGGCATGGTGGCGCACACTTGTAATCCCAGCATTTGGGAGGCTGAGACCGGAGGATCTGGGTTCGTGGCCAGCCTCAGCTACCTAGTGAGGCCCTCTGCAACTTAGTGAGACCCTGTTTCAAAATAAAGAATAAAAAATAGGGCTGGGGGTATAGCTGGAGGTAGAATGCCCCTGAGTTCAATCCCCAGTACCGCAAAAAAGAAAAAAAAAAAGAAAAAAAAAGAAAAGAAAAGAAAAAGAAAAACTAAATTCCAGGAAGATCTGTGAATAAATAAAATAAACGGGGCAGTGAATCCCAATTTTCCCAACCAATGGCTAAATAGCAATTTTGAACTAAGCGAGGCAGTAATGTGTTACAAAATCTGGTGTGTCTATTCACATCTCTTTCAAAAGACCTAAAATTAAGTGATCATGAGAATATCTTTGAGAAATACAATTATGAGAAGAAAGCGAGTTATCTAATTATGGATTTGTGAATTACATCTCTTTTGAATCTAAATTTAATATAAATATATTCATTCATAATAAAAACCTAATGATGATTTAAAAGTACCCCATTTAGCTTTGATTTTTAAAGCAAAATACTTATCCTCTCACAGATTTGATGTGATATATCCAAGAGAGCCTATGAATATTCATAGTCAGCATATGAACTACATGTCCAAATCCATATAATACACTTCTTCCCCAAGCAGAAAAATGCACCTTTTTCCTCTGGAAAGAAAATAATTAGCCCGTAGTTGAAAATGGAAAAGCCAGCCATTCATCCCTTAAATAAAAGTTGCAGCATCCAGAGGGGCTGCCAGTCTAATAAATTGTTTGTTTAACTTGTTTGGAATGATGAGGTTGACAAGCCAACATGAAGCTTAAAAAGGAAATCTGCCAAGGTGGCCGGTATGCCTGGGGCTCAGGCTGCCTCCGGTGCCTCCATCAGGCACGATGAAATTCTCAGAAGCCCCCTGTGCTCAGCTGGAAGCAAAGGCACAATTCGCTGACCGATGTCAGTCAGAGATCTTGCCTAGCTCCTTTCAACTGCAGGCAATCCTGGTCTTGAGGCCTGGGAGACTTTTCTTAACTTAATGCTGCATCTGGCTGCTCCATCTCTCAGAAAACTGCCAGGTGGAGACACCTCAGGTAAGAGTTCGGGGGTCCCGAGCAAGCGTGTGCTCATACATGGGTGCACTTCATTGTACTCATTAGCTGTGGTCTTCAAAAATGACTTGTGTGTCGAAAAGATCTTTTGAACCAGGCGTGGTGGTGCACGCTTGTAATCCCAGTACTTGAGACAGGAGGATCGCAGGTTCATGGCCAGCCTCAGTTACTTCGTGAGGTGCTCCGCAACTTAGTGAGATCCAGTTTCAAAATTAAGCATAAAATTGGGCTGAGTGGTGTATCTTAGAGGTAGAATGCTCCTGGGTTTTATCCCTAGTACCACAAACAAACAAACAAACAAATAAATAAAAGGAAGTCTATACCCGAGGGGGGGGGGAGATCTTTCAGTTGACTATTCACGTATAGGGGCTGTCATGTGAGATAATCCTATAGCAAATCGTATTATAAGCTAAGAAGTGCTTTTGGAATGCTACTTGCTCTTCTACTCTTGTAGGGTAGGATATAATGTAAAGCCGGCAGTCAGCAAGCCGGTGCTGGGGCATGGATCAACGAGCTGCGGGGCCTTTGGGAGCCATGCATCCTACACTTGAGTTCAAACTCTATTGCTGAGTGGGGGAGGCTCCTTTACCTTTGCCACACCTCTGAATAGAAGAATTTTCATCTGCAAATGGGGACATTAATACTTGCCCTATAAAATATCTGAAAGAATGAAATGTGTCTGGGCCCAGTGATGCAGGAAGCACTCACCAAATACTGGCAATTGATAGGGTTCATGCTCCTTGAAGTGGGTGGCACACCCTAAGAAACCTACTGAGTGTAGACTGATTTGTATGGGGTTGGGGAGGAGGAGGACCACCAGGCCGACTTGACTACCCCTGCCTTGCTCCACCTTCTTTGCCTGAACCTCTATGGGTGCTCTGATTTCCCTCTCCCCTGGTTGGTTGCAAGCTGGACTCCCCATGCAAATCAAAGCTCTTTAAGAGTCTTGCAGGAAGCTGGAGCCCAACACGGTACATACTAAGTGTGGAAATGAGTTAATTCAAACTGCAGTTTTAAATACTTCCAGGTGTGGCTTTGGGAATCAAGGAAAGGGAAGAGGTGATCATGTAAGTTAGGATTCTTTCCTTGAAAGTCCAGCACCCCCGGTCTGCATGGACATAAACACAGGTAACTGGGGAGTGCAGGAGCAGGGTGGCTCAGATGATGCCACCCTGTCTCTCCCTGTCTCAGCACTGCTTTCTCTGGGTGGTTACATTTCAAACAGTTTCTTGGACTTGGGCAAGCAAAATGATTGCATACTTCTAGACCCAACACCTTCCTTCCCGGTTTTTACTTCAGCAAGGGGAAAAAATAATGACTTTTTATCCCAGCAAAAGACTCACTGCAACTTTAATACAGTCATGTGTTCATTTCTGAGACAATCTCAGCATGCTACATTGATTGGCTTACACTCAAGTTGTATACTCCTCCCTGAGATGGAAGAAAGAACAATTCCCCTTTAATCATGAATTGAGATTGACATTGGGGTGCGTCTTCAGGTTGGTATATTTGTTTTAAAATGTATCTTGGAGCCAGGCATGGTGACGCACACTTGTAATCCCAGTACTTGGGAGACAGAGATGGGAGGATCACAGGCCTGCAGCCAGCCTCAGCTACTCAGTGAGGCCCTCTGCAACTTAGTAAGACCCTGTTCCAAAAATAAAGAATAAAAAATAGGGATGGGGTTGTAGCTCAGAAGTAGAATGCCCCTGGGTTCAATCCCAGTACTGCAAAATAAAATAAAATAAAAGTATCTGGGAGCCACACGTGATGGCGCACACCTGTAATCCTAGTACTTGGGAAGCTGAGACAGGAGGATCGCAGGTTCAAGGACAGCCAAGGAAAGTAGTGAGACTCTCATCAACCTAGTGAGACCCTGTTTCCAAATAAGAAATAAAATCAGGTTGGGGTGTCGCTCGAAGGTAGAATACCTCTGGCTTCAATCCCCAGAACCACAAAAATAATTAAATTAAATTAAATTAAATCTATCTGGGATTTTGTTTTTATCCAGGTATGGCAAGGCCAGCAGGTCAGGAGATGACCTCTGTTGAACAGATAGTTTGTTAGTCTCAGTTTCCTAGAGTAAGGGCTATGCCACACATGCAGGGCCTCCTGCTGAGGCCCCAGAGTTGGTGGGGAGTCAGGAATGAGGGGAAGGAAGAAAGGGTAAGCAGCTGAGTAGGAGTAGGATCAGATACTTTGAAAATTTTAGTGCTCTAGCCTATGGGGTCATCCCTGGTTGTCATACCTGGTCTTAAGGTGATTTAAGGCAGGGGGATAGTACCCTGGACTGCAGGAGCCTGAGAAGTGGGGGCAAAGGGGAATATGGACTAGGGAGTGTGGCATATCGAAGGTGTGCTCACAGGCAAATTATTTGTAGTCTCTAGAAATTAGATAAACCTGGGAGGAGCACTCCCTCCCTAGGTCCATAAGACCCCGAGATGTCAAAGTATCATAAAACACAGAAAATAGAAAACATGATTAATATACTACTTGGTGGCAAAATACAATATACCTACTACAAACACCAACATCTAACATGGGGTGTCATCTCATTCATTTGGTCATTAGTCAGTTTATTCCTCATTCGTCTTATCGGTTCAACATTTATTGAGAATCTCCCAAGTGTTATAGACTGAACTAAGTGCAAGGGACATACAAATGAACAAGACAGATGTGGTTCCTGCCTTCCTGATAATTAGACTTAATCAAATCATTATAATTTCTCTTCCTTCCTTCCTTCCTTCCTTCCTTGCTCCTTCCCTTCTTTCTTTCTTTTTTTCTTCATTTCTTTTTTTCTTGAGATTAAACCCAGAGGAATTCTATCTCTGAGCTACACCCCAGCCCTTTTAATTTTTTATTTTGAAACAGGGTCTCTCTAGGTTGTTGAGTCATGTCTCAAACCTACAATCCTCCTGTCTCAGCATCTCAAGTGCTGGGATTACAGGCGTATGCCATCATGCCTGGCTTAAGTTATAATTCTTAAGAATGCTTAGTTTAGCTGGGCCTGCTGGCGCATACTTGTAATTCCAGTACTTGGGAGTCAGAGACAGGAAGATCGCAGGTTCGCAGCCAGCCTCAGCTACTTAGTGAGGCCCTCTGCAATTTAATGAGAACCTGTTTCAAAAATAAAGAATAAAAAATAGGGCTAGGGGTCTAGTTTGGAGGTCGGAGGTAGACTGCCTCTGGGTTCAATCCCTAGTACAACAACAACAACAAAAAGAATGCCTAGTTTAGTCCTACTAAGACTTATCCTATATGGTATATGATCCAGTAATTCATTTTAAAGACTTTAATCCACTTAGTTATTTTAGGCTTTAGTGAATGTTTTTTGGGCAATAAGAATATTCTGGGTCATTGGGGAAAAGATCTGATACCTGTAAATAAAAATACTCTCTCAGTGAGGATAATTTGTAATCTCCAAATGGATGGCATTTTGGAGATTACAAAATGCTTCAAATGTTCTCATTCCCTGCCCCCTGTACCGCAGTTAGAGATTATTATCATTCATTTTACAGATGAGGAAGCTGAGGCTTTACAAAGAAGTGAAGTGATTTGCCCAAGGATTTACAATCAGCAAGTAGCCAGGCACAGCTGGAAACAAAATCCAGTTTTGTTTCCACTTTGCTTGTATTTTCCAAAGGGTGGGACTCCTGCCAGTGGCATCCGGCATCTGGAGCATCAAAATATGTGGTCTCTCATAGTAAGGAATTGCTTCCCTTTCAATTCTCCCTCAATTCCTTTAGTTCTCTCAAGTGGCAAAGTTTCACTGACTAATCTTTAACACCTTTCACTTGCTAATTCCTCTCTCCCATTTTAGAAATCAGGAAAGCACAGTCTGGGGCTCAGAATCTTTGCCAGGCATAACTGAGGAGCTTTAGGAACCTATCTAATACCATCATTTTTCTTTATTTATGACAAATTATATTGGTTTGCAATGTATGTTGGGTTATTGTCTCTTTGGAAATAAATTTATTTTTTGAAGTTAAAAAGTGTCGATTTAAAACAAATACCAGGTAAATAATAATATAGGTGGTTTGTGGGTATAAGTAAGTCATGGCACGGAACCGCATCACTGCAATCCGGAACACCTCCTAGACTAGGCAAGTAAGAGGAGACCCTGAGGAGGGAAAGTGCAGGGGTGCTCTCGCTTCTCTCTTATCCAAGGAGGAAGAGGACTCGGTCAGATCTGGCTTCATGTAAAACTCATGGCATGATCCTTTGAGATGGTGGTTTTCAAACCAAGGTCCAGAGACTGCTGCCAATTCAAAATGATGTTTCCAAATCCTTTGTGAGAGGTAAACAGGAGGACAATATGCAAGCGTGCCATTTGTGCTTTCTTAGATAAGACTATACTTTATTATGGAATTGTATTCTTATTTATTTTTGTATGAGTGTATGTGCGTTACAGTGCTCATTTTGTAGTGATTGGATGATGATAGTAGATTCCCACTGTTTATTGTGATTGTTCCTGTATCCTTTTCTTGGCAAACCAAAATCTGTGACCCTATCTTAACCATGCCCTTCTTCCTATTTTATTCAATATATCACTGAACCTCTGTTCTACTAGACTTCAATTGCAGGAAACAGCTTGCCTTCTATTGCTAGAGGAAAAAAGCTATCGATAGAGCCAGCATTATAATTGTGGTTACTAGCAATGCAAAACAGCAAGCCATAAATCCTTATGAACTCAGGCACTGCTGTTTACCATTAAAGAGTTCCTTCTTTCTCTCCAGTGTAACTAAATATATTGGAGATTACCGAAGTAAGATAGCTGTTAAATTGAAGGGGAATAAAATTCAAGTTTCAAGAAGTTTGTTACAAACATACAAACCAGTCAACCCCCAAACTTGAAGACCAATAAGTAACTCTCAGAGACCCTGAAGGCCACTTTACTTGACAGCCCATTAAAATGACAGTTCATTCCACTCTGTACTCTCATAATGAAAATGAAAACTGGTATATTAGGTTCTTTGACATAGCTGTTCTTTTTTAAAAACGAATTTGTCTGAGAAAATATTATAACTGGGCGAATAATTAGTTAGAAAAATGTCTATTAAGACATCACTTATAGCTGGGCATGGTGGCGCATGCTTGTAATCCCAGTACTTGGGAGGCAGAGACCTGAGGATCCGGGTTCGAGGCCAGCCTCAGCTACTTGGTGAGGCCCTCTGCAACTTAGTGAGACCCTGTTTCAAAATAAAGAATAAAAAATAGGACTGGGGTGTAGCTCAGATGTAGAATGCCCCTGGGTTCAATCCCCAGTACTGCAAAAAAAAAAAAAAAAAAAAAAAAAAAAAAAAAAAAAAAAAAAAAAAAAAAAAAAAAAAAAATCACATATAGAATAGCTAGGTACAATGTAAATGCCCAACATCTAAGGAGTGGCTAGATAAATCATGTATATTCATACACTTGACTACTGTCTAAATATATAAAAATATGTTATAGAAAATACTTAATGTCATGCAAACATACTAAGGATGTATTGGTGGATAAGGAAAGCCCAAAAAAGCAAAAGGGTAAAAAATGTACAGAATATTAGTATGACTTAAATTTTATTTAAAAGACCGGCATACACAATATATCTGCATGGCAAAATAATGAGTTCTATTTTCTCCTTTTAGTGTAAG
>PVLC010041533.1:0-13341 GCA_004027655.1 Graphiurus murinus | reverse complement strand
GAGCCACGAGAGGTCACTGAGGCGCACGGCAGAGCTGGAAGCCTCATGGGGAGAGTGGAAGGCTCCTGGACGGCCATCTGTGTGCGCTGTAGCTCTGTGAGCGGCCTCCCTGACCAGGCGTCCCTGCCGTTTACTTGGTACATGCTCACCGGCATCGGCCCGTGCTGGGGACTATGCGGAGACTGGACAGAAACCACCACCAGCCCTGCTGCAGAGGAGCTCTGGCCTCATGCGGGAGAGGAGATGCCAAGAGAAGGCCATGCCCCTCAGGCCAGATGTCCAAAGATGCCCCTCCCCAGTTGTGCAGCCCTGCCCGAGGCCATCTCCTTGGCAGCAGGTCAATGCCAGAAGCTAGACTCTGTCTGTCTCATTCCCCCAACTCTGCACACCTAGGAAGGGGACCCGCTTGAGGTATACTTGTTAAATGTGGAAATAGCAAGCTTGTGCTCCAGATTCCCATGGCTAACTGTGGAAAGGCTGAGGAGGGCGGGAAAGGCGGCCACCTCCAGCCCCAGCCTCCATTCAGCTCCACCATGCCAAGAGCACAGCCCACCATGGACTGACCCTAAGACACTGGAGTAGCCGCAGGGGCGCCCAGGACAGAGCCCGTGGGAAACCCAGGGCTAAACCTCACTCTCTGGCTAATACCTCTGTTCTATGGGGCACCTGTCACTCCCTCAAAGGGCCATGACAAAGCAGGCAAGGGCCAGGTCCACAGCTGGCGGGTGGTGATCCCGGCGGGAGCCTGACCAGCTTTGCGGCTTCGCCACGCTCCTCGTGGGACTCACGGCACGAAGCACTCACCAGAGCTCGTCCACCACCCGCACCAGCACAAAGAACGTGTTCTTGCTGACGCGCTTCTTGAACTGGTCGGCGAAGGGGGAGAACTTCTCGTACGTGGAGGTTGGATTAAAGAAATAGCTCACGGCAAGATGGTAGCGGGTAATGCTGGAACTGAGCGTGGGCCACGCACGCCAAGGACTGTCCCTGACTGCTCTCCTCTCCCATCCGCAGGCCTGCCCCCAGTGCCGCTCAGGCCTGAGGTCCTGCGAGTACTGATGTGGGCTGCAGTGCTGAGCCTCAGGGAGAAAAGGGGGCTCCCCAAGCACACATCCTCCAAACCACGTTCCCACTCAGTGCGCGGACCTGGGGTCTTCCTCCACTCTTCCGAGCTTCCATTCTGAGACTCTCTCTGGGCCACACGGCGGGTGTTGGCCCAGATGCCGCAGGAAGCTCTTGCCTATGGCCGGTCCCCCCCCCAGGGCGGCTCCCTCCACATCTGCCCCTTAGCACGTGACCCTCTCACGTGTCCTGAGCCGGGACCTGTTGTGGTCCCCACTGACACTACCCTGCCTGCTCCCTGGTGATGGTCCACTTGGCCCAGCAGTGTGGCCGTGCCCACATCTCAGTGCTGCGACCCTTCCCCACCTATCAACAGCACCCTGGATGACCCGGCAACTCTGTATGTATGAAGCGGCCTCCTGGCAGCCGGGTGAGCTCACACGTGCAAATGCACATCATGCCCACTGGGGCACCTGCGACAAGGGTGTGTGACTGCCTGTTGCTGGCCAGGCCTGCAGGCAGGTGCTTAAAGTAACAGCTGTAAATGGGAACTGTCCACACCTGCCTCGATAGGCCAGAGGGTCTGCGGTGAGGGTGGGGGAGGGGCCTGGGATGGACAGTGATGCAGGACCGCAGGAAACGGGCAGGCCCTGGAGGGCTCCGGACTGGCTGCCAGCAGATGGCAGCCACAGCCTGCGACGCCAGGAGGGGTCCAGGAGCAGTGGCCCGCCGGCCCTTGGGTCAGCAGCTCCTGGTTACCCTGGCAGGACGGGCAGGCTTGGGCTTGAGACAAAGGCGACTGGCAACTAGAGCGAGTTGTCTCACGTGCCTGGGGTCTCCTGTGTCAACCGCTCAGCCCTCTGTGGATGAGAACTGGGAGGGGCAGAGTCCCCAGAGCTAGGACGTAGCTGAGGGGGGTTACACCCTGGGCCCCACCTCGATGGCGCTCTGCCTGCCTGCTGGCCCTGGGTGGGCGGGATGGAAAGGATATCGGTACTGCAGTTTCTTGATGAGCTCCTCGGGGCTGATGAAGGTCCTGTAGGTGGTCAGGAAAGCTTCGCAGTACAGCACCAGATCTGCAAGGCAAGGGAGCCGCTGGGTCAGGGCGCAGGGTGGGGTCGGGGTAGCGGCTAGAAGGAGGAGCCTGGGAATGTGCATCTCTGCACCCGGAGAAAGCTGCCCACACCTGTCCATCTCCTATAGGAGAGGGCCGATCACTGGCCAGTTCATCTCGCAATGCCCTCTGCAGGTGACGGTCACTCAGTGAGCCCGCCGGAGCCGGAGGCAGGGGCGGGAGCACGCCTCTGCGGGATGTGCTGCCCTGGGTCAGCGAGCACCAGAGGTTCTGGTCTGTCCCAAGGCTCGGTGACTCAAAGGGCCCTAACCATCATGGGCAGAGAGGAGATAACTAATTCAAATTTGTCAGTAAGATCCTGCATCCAAATCAGGCAGTCCTTTTAGACAGCAGGGGCCAGTAACTAAAAAAGCTTGGGGACATCCCACAGTCCTAAGGAGAGGCTGAAAACCTCGGCTTGGTGGACACGCCCGGGTGCCCAGGGGGACGGTCAACTCCACCGGGCAGTGCCCAACCTCCACCTTCCTCTTTTTGTAGGAGCTGGCGCCAGCCAGGGACTCCAGCTCTCCAGAGGTGCAACGGTCCTGTTAGCTGTGTGACTCACCCTCCCAGCCACGCTGTTCCTAACGTTAAGGAGAAAGGAGGGAGGCCTGGCACTCCCAGCTCGTGACCCTCACGGTGGGACTGGGCACGCACAAGCACCATGTGAACTCTGCTTTTTGCACAGACGAGCTCCCCCGTTCTCTCCTGAGTCCCTGCACTCGCTGGAGGGAATCTCAAGGACCCTACTTGGCACAGACACGTGGCACCTCGCTCCATCGCCTGCTCCTGCTCCTGCTCAGGCTGCTCCAGACCCCAACCCACCGGCTACTGCCACCTTTGGGTTTGCTCCAAAGTGACTGGGCGAGGAGGCAGAGAGGGGCAGTATGCACCAATGCCTGCTTCTGGAAGAACAGATCCAAGTCCCAGGACCGCTGTCAGGAGCCACGGTGGCCTCTCGCAGGGTGTGTCCCGGCTTGCTGGTGAACACTGGGCCACGCTCAGTACACGCACCCTGTCCTTCCACACCCAGAGTAATGCCACGAGGGCAGGGACCACTATCACCACTTGAGACAAGGGACGGGGGCTGAGGCCACCCGTAAACAGGCTGCAGAGCCCGGGGCGGTGGTAAATGGTGACCTGTAAAGAGCTCTATGTTAAGGTCCCACTGTTCCTAGGTTCCTCCTGAGGATGGGTTCCTCCTGAGGCCTGCGCACACTTCCTGAGGCAGGGATGGGCTGCAGGAGGACTGTGCCTCCCTGCCGCCTCCTGCCACCGAGCCCTGCCTGACACAGCTGGGTCCCAGATGTCCCCAAGCCAGTCACCGGTGCCGATGCCACAGGGGTCTTCCCTTTTCCAGTGCAGCCCAGGGCCTCTGCCTCAGTGGCACTCACAGGTGCAAACCAGCCTGGTTCCTCGGGGCCCCAAATGCTCCCGTGAATAGAACCAGCAGAAGCTCCAGCTGCAGTGGGCTCCCTCCAGCAGGTCCAGGTGGCCCAGACTAGGAGCTCTTGGCTGCAGCTGGCTGCACTTGGTAGGATGTGCTCACCCTCCAGGGCCCGTGCTAGAACCAGCTACCTTCTCGCCCCTCGCTTGCGGACAAAGATGAAACGAGAACCCCCTTTTCCTGGCTGAAGATGGAACTCTGGCGTGCCAGGCCTGGGGGAGGGGCGCTGCTCCAAAACCAAGCCAGGGACTGGCGCAGCCCGCCAGCCCTCCAAGACCAGGCGCTGCCCTGGTCAGAATGCCAGAGGACAAGATAGCGGCACGCGAGGGGTGAGTTTGTAGAAGCTGTTTCTTCTTTTTCCCTATTTTTTCAAGATTTCTGCCAGGTGAACATTTTTCATAACTCAGAAATTCCCAGAATCATCCTGTGCAATACGATTTGGGGAATCTGTTGTAAAAACACAGGGACAGGGTCATTTATAAGAATAAAATTGGTTGGTTAGGGTTTCAAGACTGGAGTTATTTAATTTCCTCCCCAGTTTAATGTCATTTTTTAAAATAATTTCTGGAAATATAAAAAGAAGCAGGGCACGGGGGATGGCAGGCCCAGCTGAGAGGCGCAAGCCCTGGAGAGTGGGCAATGGGCGCTGCGCCTGGCCCCGTCACTGGCGCCTTCCTCCTGGGCCCACTCCCCGGCCCCTCTGTCTCTCCCTTCCAGAACATGCCTTGGAAGGACAGCTCCGTTGCCAGCCCCTCCCCCTCCCCCAGTAGGACACTTTGGCGATGGAGGGACAGTCCCCGATTCTCCAGGCCTCTCAAGCACTGAGGATGCGGGAGGGTAGGGTAGTGAGGCTGGGCAGGTCTGGGGGAGGCTGGGAACCTGGACCTGCAAAAGGCCTCACAGGGTGGGCCGAGAACGGAGGCTCCTGACAGACACACCTGGAGCTTCTGGGGAGGGGGGGGGACACGAGTTCAATCCAGACCAATCATCGGGAATACTAGAATGGCTCTGATGTCAGGAGAGATACGAGAGACTTTAAGCCACTGTTCAAGGCTTGGTCGCGACTGCCCTCGCCCTGGGGACACCTGCAGGCTCTCTGGGGAGGACACGCCCCGAGGGCTGGCTCTGAGCGCCACCCCGGGCTCTCCCTCCTCTGAGCTGGCAGCACCAGGTCTGCAGTTCAGAGCCACTCAGGGTGGCTGCCGGGAGAGGGGACGACAGGACATGGGACTGGGTGACGTCTGTGGCAGACCTGCTGCGGGTGACATACCTTTCCTGTCTGTCTCAGTAGCATGGACCAACAAGATGTCTCCCGAGCCTCCGCGCACATCTGGCCCGTCGTCACCCTGGAGTGGGAACAGCGAAGGAGAGCATGGGGCAGGGCTGCCGAGACGGACACTGCGCCCTCCCTCTGCTCCGGCCAGCCAGCAGCAGAGGGGCTGTGCTGAGGACCAGCCCCGCTCTGTGCTCGGCAGATGGGCATGATGGAAGCTGGCCTGGGAGCAGGGTGCCTGGAGCTGCCCAGATGCTGCCACACATGGCACACCACATCACCTTCTCAAGGACAGACTGAGGCAAGGGTCACACAGCCACTCAGCACCTCGACTCCCGGCTCGTACATGCAGAGTCAAAGGTGGGAGCCTTCCTGCTGAGAACGGAGTGGCCCCACAGGGAGACGGGCAGGCCCCCATGCTACCCTAGAAGCCCGCGGAGGCAGCAGGACTATTTTAAAGTTGCTCCCCAAACGACAGCGACTTGCCCTACTCTAAGTCCGTTTCCTGGGTGGAAGCGGAAGTAACTAGTGAGGCCCATCCCAGTTCTAGTAGCCCTTCATTAGAGGAGCGTGAAGCATCACAAGGACATTATGTGACATCGGAGCCACCTACGTGGCCACCAGCCCTGCCTGCCAGGTAGGAGCCAAGGAACTGCAGTGGGGCGGAGGGGAAGCCAGGCCCGAGCTCTGAAGGAGTCAGAGCCCACACCCGCGCGCCCCTCTGCTCGCACACCACACCACGGCACACCTGCCTGTCTAGGGCTCTGGTGTTTTCACCTCAACTCCTGAGTCGTGAGAGTGCTCTGGGCATCACACCAGGGATGGGGGCGGCTACATCCACGGCCTGATTTACTGGAAGGAATTTGGCTCCTCTCTGCAGAGGGGCCCAGCTATGCAGGAGCCCGAGCTAGGCCTGCCTGCTCCCCGACGGCCCAGATGCCCGTACCTTCCTGCGCTGCTCCCTGCCTTTGCTGGGGCCAGGAGAGTCTGCCTCCTTGTCCTGTCTGCCATCAAACTGCAGCCCAGACACAAGTCACCTGCTTAGCTGGCCAAGGCTTCTTTTCTTCCTTTTTTTTTTTTTTGTGGTACTGGGGATTGGACCCAGGGACATTCCATCTCCAAGCTATACCCCTAGCCTTATTTTTATTTTTATTTTGAAACAGGGTCTCACTAGGTTTGTGAGAGTCTCACTACTTGCTGAGGCTGTCCTCAAACCTGCGATCCTCCTGTCTCAGCCTCCTAAGTACTGGGATGTGCTACCATGCCCGGCTGGCCAAGGCTTCTTAAGAAGTCGGTCCTCCGCATTTCCAGAACTGCACGGCAGAAGGGAGGGACAGGGCTCTGGTGGCCTGGCTTCCTCTCCTATCCTGACAGGTCTGGCGTCCTCACCAGCTGGGCTCTGCAGACAGGGCACAGGATGGAGGTGGCCACCGGGTCCAGGCACGGGTCTTCCTTTTCTCTTTCTCAACGCTGGGAATTAAACCTGGGTCTCCCGTGCTAGGCAAGCGCTCTACCACGGAGCCGCGTCCCAGCCCCGAGCTTTCTTTGTGTGCGTCTCCCGGGCCGCAGCTGCCGTGGGGCCATTCTACCAACACGAACGCCTCGGCGGCCTCCGTGTAGCACTGCCGCGGCCTCCATTCTTACAGCCCTCTCGGGAGGGCGCCGCCACCAGGCTGAGGCTCCTAGCCCCCAAGAGCTCTTTCTAGAAGCCTCAAGAGTGGGGCAATGCAGCTCCTCCTGGAGCCCAGCCCTGCTGACAGCCCGGGCCCAGCGCCCATGCCTCCCGGCTCAGGCCCTTCCGCTGGCAACGCCTGGAGGCCACACGGAGCCCGGGCCCGGCGGGCGGGCCTCCTCACCTCTTGCTTCAGCGTCAGCCTGGCCATGATCTCGCTGTGGTCAATGAGCGACAGCTCGTCCACTTCCTCCTCTGACTGAGCCGACTCCAGGGCGTCTGGGGACTTTGGGGCCCTGGAGAGAGAAGCGGTTGGAGTTGTGAGCGTCACACAGGCCCCAGGCTTCCTGGCGCCCAGAGGGCGACGCGGGTCAGAACGGAATCACAGCCGCGACGTGGAGCCGGGGCAGTGAGCGGAGCCGGGGATGGACTGAGCGCTCAGCACTGCTCATCGGCGTTTCCCTCTCGCTGGGCACCTCACCTGTCAGCGGAAGGGATGAGCTGGAGGCTGAAAGGCCCACTCACTTGTCCGTGTGAGCGATGGCTGTGGCCGTTCTCGGTCAAGGCCACTGTACATGGTTAGTAAAGAGTGGAACCGCAGAGGGGCATCGGGGCTGGACAGGAGGCAGCCTTGCTCCACGCCGTTCTCAGCACGAGATGCGGAGACTTGAAGCACCGCGTAGGAGTTAGTGGTGCAGGATGGGGAGGGAGGAACACCCCACGTGGCCTGAGGCCGGCCGAGCGCGAGCTGGTCTGCGATGGCTGGCTTTTCCCTTGGCTTTCCCCCAAGCTCCTGTGTCAGCCTCGGGGTCACAGGTCACATCTTTTTTTCCCCTTTGTACTAGAGGTTGAACCCAGAAGCACCCTACCTCCAAGCTACACCCCCAGGTCGATTTCATTTCTTATTTAGAAATAGGTCTTACTAGGTTACTGAGAGCCTTGCTAAGTTGCCAAGGCTGGCTTTGAACCTGCGATTCTCCTGTCTTAGCCTCCCGATTACTGGGATTACAGGCATGTGCCACCATGCCTGGCCACAGGTCACGTCTTTAACCCTAAGTATGTGGAGCGTAAGAGTACGTGCCTTCAGAGAGAAGGCCATGGGCCCAGGCGTGGGAAGAACCGCTCCGAGGCCCGCCTTGCCAAGGTCCAGGCTGGGACTTGCCACTGAGGAAGGAGGGTGGCGTCCCAGCCCCTTCTGGCTGTCAGTGTCACCTTCTGCTCCTTCACAAGGACCCTCTAAACTCTGAGGGTCCTTTGAGTGGTGACAGAACCCACAGGCTGCTTTGGATCATCACACACGCAGACCTTTGGGGCTAGGCACTGCTGAACTAGAGAACCCACTGTTCCCCATCAACACTTGGGGGAGCCTCGGCTCGGGAGACTAATTAGCAGATTTAACATGGATAACACCCAAGAGCAGCCAAGGTGTGGGCGGCAGGGTGGCCCTCTTCCATAGGCTGGATGGAATGCTGGAATGCACCTGTGTCTTTTTCTTTCTCTTGCTATTTTTTATTTTTTGGTACTGGGGATTGAACCCAGGAGCCTTCTACCTCCGAGCTATACCAGGCTTTTCATTTTTTTATTTGGAACAGGGTCTTGTCAAGCTGCTGAGGCTGTTCTTGAGCCTGAGATCCTCCTATCTTGGCCTCCCAAGTCCTAGGATGACAGGCGTGTGCCGTCATGCTGGGATTCTCTTGTTACGTCTGTATTTCTTCGGCATCCACTCACGCTGAGGTCTGCCGCTAACAAATGGGCATTGCCTTGCTCTGCTAGGAGCACCAGGGACATCTAGGACCCCAGGAGGCCGATCCCTGGCCTGAAGAGGGAGGAAAAGCTCGAACCAGTGGAATGTCTCACCTGCAGCTGTGTATCGGGGCGTACCGGGGGAAATTCACTACCCGTCCCTAAACCTGGTCTGCTTTGGTGCCTGCTAATACTGAACTCAAGAGAGTAAAGGGGCATAACAACTAAATGCACTGCATGACTTGATGGATCTTAGTTTATAAAAATTAAGGCATGCAAGACACTTCTGGGAGAACAGAGGAACTGGAATGTGGGCTGCCTACTAGATGACATGAAGGAATTTGCTACTAATTTTCTCAGGTGCGATAATGATACTGTAATCAGGATTTTGTTTTTTTAGGGGAGACATGCTGGTGTATTTGGGAGCCAAGGATCACATGTATAACTTACTTTCAAAATGGTTTAGCAACACAGTATGCACACACACACACCTAGCAGCATCCACAATCATGAGTCTGTGGGTGGCAAGGGTGTGGGGGGTCTTTCACACTCCCAGTGGTGCCTGGACTTGCAGACCAGGAAGCTTAGCCCGAGGCTGAAAAAGACGACGAAACTGACAAGGGTAGTTTAGAAGGTGGACGGTAGATTTTGTTAGGACCACTGGAGGGTGGGGTGTTGGTGAACTTTCCATTTTCTTGCAGTTTCTACTAAAAGCATGTATTATTTTGAGAATCAGAAGAAGAAAGACCCTTGACAGGAAATGTGCGTGGGCCTCGGGCCGGCTGGCGTGGGTGGCTCAGGCCGGCCACACCGAGTGGCTGTGCTGCTCACTGCCTACCTCTCACCGCCATCTCTGCTGTCCTTCCCGGGTGCACCGCCCGCCGCCGAGGGGTCTCTGGGCCCATCTTTCCCAACGGGCAATTCCTGCGAAGAGAAGTGAGCGTTGGGTTCTGGACAGGTGGCCCACGCCAGGGCCCCGTTTGCCTGTGTAGCTTAGGAGTACAAGATCCTAAGGCGTCATCTGAGGTGGGAACAAGTTAACCATGAATACATCAATACAGGCCCACTCAGGACTAGCCGCCTCCTCAGGAGGGCGGGTGCCACTCCGAACACCCGTCAGCTGCCAGCCTAGATGGAACCACCTAAGGGCTGGGCCAGGCGCCAGGAGGAGGGCTCTGCACACCTCTCCTGTGTTGCTCTATCAATGACCCCAACCCCTAGGGAAACAGAGGCTAGGGGTCACAGCCCTGCTTGGACCACACAGCTCACAAATGATAGAGCTATCCACCTCCAAAGCCCGTGCCCTTAACCACTGGGCCGTGTGTGGCAAAACTCCACTCATTTAAAGAGGGTCTTCAGGGCCGTAACGCTCAACCAGTGACCGTCTAAAGGGTCCGGCTGCTCAAACACATGGTGTGAGTTGTTGCCCTGCTTGGTGACCACGCATTTCTCCAACATCCCAGGGCTACCACAGAGGTTGTGAATGAATATGGGGACCATCACCAGGAGGGTGGAGAAAGTCAGCACTGCAGGTGGCCAAGGAAGGCAGGCCAGCTCCCCTGTGCGCGGGCTGAGCTGGATGATGCTGATGGCACGGGTCGCCAGAGGGGACAGGTGGGGCAGGGACATTCAGCTCAGCCCCTACAGACAGGGTGGAATCCCACGAGACTGAACACTGCCCACTGTTCCATGACTAGCTGAGGCCTGGACTGAGGCCTGCTGTGCTGGGGACATCTCAACCCCCTGGTCCCACCCAGATGCGGTGACCATGCTCTCCAGGGCTGCCTGTCCTCCCTGGAAGGACGTGGCCCACTCAGGCTCACGGGGACAGGGAGTGGCCTCGGAAGCTTCTGGATCTGTTCACAGTCTCATGAAGCCGAACTTGGAAAGCTGACTGCTCCGCAGAACCGCTGCACCCTGACGGCCACAGGCTGGGACAGGGACACAGCGAGGGTGACAATGGCAGGGACCCTGCACTCAGGAGGAGGAGCGTGAGCCCCGGGAGCTCTCTGCCAGTCTCTTCCTCCAGTGCAGCGCAGCGCAGCGCGGCAGGAACGGGGCATGCTGGGGGTGGCGGAGGGCCGGGAGAGGGAGCTCAACACCACAGAAAGCACCTGGAGAGGAGGCCGGGCCCGCACTGGGCCGCTCCTCGAGATTTCTAGAAGTCGCCCCTGGCCAGGCTCTGAGAAGCACCGCGCCCGCTGAAGCAGGAGCCAGGGCACCTCCACCTGGGAGCCGCACGCAGCCTCTCCCACGGACCAAGCTGGCTCCCGCAAGCCACACAGAAGCGGGTGCCAGGGAAGTGGCGGGCGAGCAGGACCCAGCCCTCCAGGCCAGGCCGCATGCGCGAGGCCGCCCGCCGAGGCTACTTACTCCTCGAGGGGGAGCCAGCTCCGCGCTGCTCTGGCCAGAGGAATACAGATTGACGTATTCACCCTCACCAGCCTCCTCGCTGGCGTTTTCACTCTGGGGGAGACAGGACGAGAGGAAAGACAATGGGCCGGGCCCTCCAGCCATCCTCTTGGCTCGGGAGGACGGCCAGCAGGGCTGGCCTGGAGCGCAATGCTCCCCCTACAAGGAAGACTGGGAGCTGTGCTCCACTCTCCCGGGAAGGGCTTCCCCAGGGTCAGAGGACAACGCTGCTCTCACAACCCTTGTTTCTGGGAGAGTGGGGACCCGAGTTTCCTGCTGGATCTTCTCCAAAGGGAAGGGGGCTAGGCCATTCTGGAAACTGTCCCATAAAGGCAGCCCTACTGTAGCGTGACTGCCAGATCCCTAGTGTGGAAGGAAAGAAGCGACACACTGAGACACTCACACGAGAGGGTCCCCACCTGTTTGCATCCTCTGCCCCTCAGCCTCGTCAGTGAGGCCGCTCCTCCCAGCGCTCCACGAAGCACCAGAGGCCATTTCACGGGAGAAGAAACCAGGCCTCTCCTGGGCCCCGAGGGGCCATCAGGCAACCCTGCCACGTCCATGTTGCCAGAGGGGTTTGTGCCGCTCTCTACAAACTGCCAAGTGGGAAACTAGAACCCTTTTCTCTTTCTCTCTTTCTTCTTTTCATTCTCTTTTGTACTAGGGATTGAACACAGGGGCATTCTACCTCTGAGCTATATCTCTGGCCTTATTTTGTTTTTTATTTTGAAACAGGGTCTCACTAAGTCACTGAGGGCTTTGCTAAGTTGCTGAGGCTGGCCTGGAATCCACAATCCTGTCTCAGCTTCCCAAGTCCTGGGATTACAGATGAGCACCACTACACCTGGCTTAGCATTTTCTATCTCATCATTATGACAACTAACTGTCTTTAAACATCACTCGTCCATTTGTGGAAAAAGAGATACCTAGTTTGATAGCAATTTTGCATAAAACATTCAATTTCTGTTCTGGAAACAGACACGTTACTATTGCACCTGTGGCCCTCCGTAGCTGTCAATGAGGTCGGCTGTGAATGGACCTACGCCAGCAACAGACTTGACCGCTGACGTGAGAAGACACGTCTCCCGTGGGGAGCGGGCACTGCTCTCTAGACCCGGCAGCCCCGCGTGCAGATGTGTGGGTGCTGAGTTCTCACCGAGGCAGTGAAAGAGGTTTCAGAAGGAAGGCAGACAGTGTCCCCGTGAAAGCTGCTCTCCTGAGAGGATGAGAGAGGCCCGTCCACGGCGCTGGGAGGCGGGCTGGCCACGGAGGGCGCCGCTAAGTCCGAGCTCTGAGATGGGTGGACAGGTGGGAAATGTGGAGAGGAGGAGGAGGTAGGCGGAAGGAAAGGTTGGATGGAAGCTTGGTGGTGAGGCACGAAGTCCTGGGAGTAGGACCTAAACACGGATTTGTACTACAGGATTGGAGCGGAAGACAAACACACGAGGATATGGGAGGAGAGAACAGACAGACAAGAGAAAACGTCATTAGATTGGCTGGCTGGGCACCGGTGGGCTGTCCTAACCAATCCTAACTAACCAACGAGGGCCCACTGGCCACACCAAAGGAACCCCTGCGCTCCCTCATGCCGGCACTGGCTCCCAGGGAGGCCTGGAGCCTGGAGCCTGAGCAGCTCTGTGCTCCTGCCGCCCCTGGGAGGGCAGAGCCCACTCACCATGCCGCTGCCACAGCCTCCTCCGCAGCGGACTCAACCTACGCCTCCGGGACCCAACTATCTTGCCCTCGCACTTCAGGACAAGTTAAATGCAGCTGTTGTATTTATTCATGTGAATTTTTTTGGTTGATCCCTTAAAGGACAAGTATTGTGACCTTTTAAATATTGCAGTCTGCCTCAAACACTTTTGAAAAGGAATTAAGCTTTAAAAATGGCTGGGATTATGCTATAAAATGCTAAAAATTTCTGTGAGTTCACTTCCTTTCCTATGGATTTTTTTTCTTTTCCCTACATTTTTGTTCATTTTAAAACAAATTCAGTGCTCTTACACCACTTCTCATGGCACACGGAAGGCAAAACTTCCCTCCATTCTCATCAGACAGAAACCCGAGTCGTGCCTCCGAGAACCCACCTCAGATCTGTCGAGTGATTGCGCCCTGGCTCAGAACCTGGGAGCTGCGTGTGCAAGGGGCACGCCTGAAGTTCTTGCTGGCTCACGAGCCAACACAAGTGTGCACATCGCTCAAGTGTTCTCCGAGTGTGCTGTGGCACAGGACTTTCAGAACCATGGAGAGGAGGAAAAGGAAGAAGCGCAGCTTCCAACTACTGGGAGGTCAAAGCTACTCTGATGCTTAGACAGCACTGCGAAGCCACCCTTCAACCTGGACAAAGCTGCCGCAACCCTAAGGACGAGGCGTCCCCCCCTCCGCCCCCCGTGCACAGCCTCGCCCTTCTCCCCTCCATCGAGGGCCAGTGGCTGTAGGTGTGAATTAGACCCATGCCACCTGTCCTAGGCACCTACCAGGCTGACCCATTTTACTTCCCTATCTAACTCATAGACTCAAGGATCAGTGGAAGGGCCATACCGACTAACACTCTAGATGCCGGCCAGCGGCCACCGACGGTCCATTCACATCCCTTCATCTGGAGAGGCTGGGGGAGC
>PVLC010041531.1:0-13343 GCA_004027655.1 Graphiurus murinus | reverse complement strand
CTCTCCCTCTCCCTCTCCCTCTCCCTCTCTCCCTCCCCCTCTCCCTCTCCCTCCCTCTCCCCTCCCCCTCCCCCTTTCCCTCTCCCTCTTCCTCTTCCTCTCCCTCTCTCTCCAGAAGTTGGCTGTGATCAGAATAGTTGAGGTTGCAAATGAGAGACCTCAGGATAAGTGTGGTATTGGTATATTATTTCAAATTTGTTTATCCAGGGAAAGGACTGCAAAGGGGTTATAGAGCTAACTTTTAAAGCACAGGGTAGCCATATCCAACACCACCATTGCCCCATCACTCAGGGGACATTGTGTGTCTCTGGTAAGGAAGAGGGCTGGGATAAAAAATATCAATTGTGGAGGAGGCAGGGAAAAATAAGCAATATGTAAAGATCCTTAGATTTTCTCTTCTTTAAGTAATGACTACATGTGTTGAATACTTGCCCTGCATCTGGTATGGGGCTACACACTTGACATGGTATTAGATCCCCAGGAGTACTCCTGCATTTAACACATGTGGAAACTGAGGCTTAATTTTTTTTCCTCAAAGCCACAAAGGCAATTAGTGGCTCAACAGGGTTTTAAATTTTGGCAATCTGCTTCCTGACTTTTTGCCTAGCTGCTACACTATGCTACCTTCCATTAAGAATAAGAAAGATTTAGTATGAGCGGAGAAAAGCTCAATCAAACCTAGACACCTGAGAAATCTAAGATATAATACTAATGGAACATCTAAATTATCCATGCACTCTGCAGGGAGCTAAATTACAGAGCAATGAAGGATAATTTTCTGATGCATCTAAATGTACCAACAAAAGAATAATCTCCTTTGGAGCTGCACCAGTGCCAAAGGTAAGAAACTGAAGATAAAGGAGGGCTTGGCAGCGGCACCTGTGTTTTTATACAAAAGAACAGTGTACTTATTTCCAACGTGATTAATTGTTCAGCTCAATAAATGTCAGCACGTGGGAAAGATGCCTGTAAAGAAGACGTCACTGTGATTAAGAGAAAATGAAGAGAAAGAGCAACTGAGAGAAAAGAACTCTACAAATCACACATACGGAAAAAAGAGGTCATGGATTATTATCAAAACAGACTTAGACCCGAAGTTCTTTTTTTACAACATACTTTTCTTGGTGCGTTTTAACATATATCATATTGAGATTTAGTGTGATGGAAACATACATGCACACAGCACCTGATACATTTCCCTCCAGATCCTGCTTCCTCCTCCTCCCCGAGCATCATAGTGTTGGTATTGGTAGCTTCGTGGATGTACATAGGATTGTTTGAACTATTTCCTTCATCAAGTTTCCCCACCCCACTTTCAAAATCTCCTCCCATTATTCTACTGGTCTCTCTCTTCATTTATCTGACATCTCTCCTGATTCCCAGTTTCTTTCTAGCTTCCACCTATGAGAGAGAACATAGGACCCCTCACTTTCTGAGACTGGCTGATCTCACTTAGCATAATATTTTCTAGTTCAATCCATTTTGCTGCAGATGGCATAACTGTGTTCTTCTCTGTAGCTGAGTAAAATTCTATTGTAGAATATATATATATATATCTCACAGTTTTGTAACCTGTTCATGTGCTCGTGGGCACCTAGGCTGGTTCCATAGCTTGGCCATCGTGAATGAGAAGTGGCTGTAGGTCAGGCGAGGAAGCAGGTTGATAAAGAGTAACCGGGCCTGAAGGAGAATCACTTGACTGGGTTGTATTTCCTACTTTTCAGCCAAGAAGGCCTTGGTGAACTTCCTCTGGGCCATTTCACTGAGTTCCTAGCTAGGGGGACTTACCCATCTTCGGTTACTCTCATCCCGCCAATACCTTGCAAGTATAAAGGATTTATCTACGTTTTACGTTGGTTGCTATTGAAAATCAGAGTGGCTAAGCGACTGTTCAAGAGCGCACAGCTTATGCTTGTCAGAGCCTGTGCTGCAGCACGAGTCTGCCCACCTGGGGGCTTGCTGCAAGCCTTTCCAGCAGGCTTCCCTAGGGGACAAGGATCTAGTTAGACCTGAGCCTCATTATATACATAAATGCATATTGATTGCGTGTACTGTCAGTTTCTTTATAAATTAACAAAAGTAGAAGGAGGGGAGTCCTTAGTTGACGTTGCTGGCTCTGGACATGGAGAGAAGATAAACACTTGAGGCCCAACTGACAGCTGATGGATGAGCTCTTGGGTTGACCAGCGAGCCAGTTGCAGTCTTTTATTTCAGGATGTGTAAGCCAGATTGGCAGGCAGGTCAAAGACAGGCCCCGGCTCCACGGACCAAAGCCAGACTAATCAGAAGGCTTCTCTCGGGGGTGCTGTCAGGTGCTGGGGCCTCTGGAAGCATTTGCCCCCTTTCTGAGTGGCCAGTGCCCCAGTGTGAGGTCCCCCCAGAGGAGGGAGAGGGAGAACAGTCCTCTAATTGCTTCTTCACCTACAGTGCTGACTCCTCAGGCTGGCTGCCCCTCCTGGGCTCTGCTGAGGGGAGCAATGGCTCTGCTGTGTGCGTAAGTTGGTCCTAAATCCTTCATTCTGGGATACTGATCAATGTGATCATGTTGTTTTTTCTTTTCCCTCCCTTCCCTCCTTCTTTCCCTCCTCTTTCTTTCTTCCTTCCTTTCTTTCTTTCTTTCTTTCTTTTTCTTTCTCTCTTCTCCCCCTCTCACTCTTGCTCTCCCTCTTCCTCTCATTCTCTCTCTCTCTCTCTGAGGCATTCTACCTCTGAGCTACACCCCCAGCCCTTTTATTTATTTATTTATTTATTTATTTATTTTGAAACAGGATCTACTAGGTTGCTGAGAGCATCACTACATTTCTAAGGCTGTCCTGGAACCTCCAATCCTGTCTCATCCTCCCAAGTATTGGGATTGCAGGCATGCCCTACCCTGTACTTTTCATTGTTTAGAAATATTCAAAAGTTCTCATCCATGGAAGGAGGCCCCTATACATGCTTTTTCTCATGGCTGTAATTAATAGATTCTCTTCTACCCTGCTGTGTGGTCATTTCACTCAGTTCTGGGAAGAGGGAAGTAATCGAGTGTGCTCCATCTACCACCTGGAGCTAGAAGCCAGGGCCCGCAGACTGCAGACACAAACCTGCTCTGCTGGCCCAGGTGCAGGAGAGGACTTCTCCCATGGTGGCTCCAATCCTATGGGCTTTGGGAGCAGGGAGGAAGGTGGGCAGACAGGGTGAGGACACTGAGCAGCCTCCTCTGGGGAGTGATGGTTCAAGGCTTCAGGGTTGGAATATAGTTTCCCAGGCAAGGTCCTTGTATCGGTCCATTATAACAAAAGTGCCACACCTGAGTGGTTTTTAATGGCAGAGCTTAATTCTCATGGTTGCGGAGGCTGGAAGCTCAAGATCAATACACCATGAGGGTTGGCTGCAGGTGAGGATTCTCTTCTTCTTCTTCTTTTTTTTTTTTTTTTTTTTTTTCTTGTTCCGCTGCTTTCTTACCGAGTTTCCTGTGGCCTTTTCACTGTGTAGCCCGGTGGAGAGATAGAGACAGAGAAAAGGATCTGGTGTATCTTCCACTTCTAAGAATACCTAGTGGATTGGGGACCCATGATTATGACCTCTTTTCATCCCAAATTAGTGACTTAAAGACCCTATCAGCAAACAAATGTGGGGAGCACACAATTCAATCCATAACAGTCTTCTACTCTCGAAATCTCAACCTTCACATAAATTTCTCTTGATAAATAATCTCTAATCATGACCTTGTCAGGTCTTGAAGTAATAACCAGCAATTCCCAGGGGATGAAGCAGAAGAGAACACCTTGTCAAGGATGTCCAAAAGGCACGTCAGGCTTATCGGGCTAGCCTTCATTTTCATTTCTCAATTAAAACATTTTACGTAAGTTCAACTTCATCTTTCTTCTTCTTTTTTTTTTTTTTTCAGAACTGGGGATTGAACTCAGGGGCATTTTACCTCCAAGCTACACCCCCAGCCCTATTTTTTATGCTTTGTTTTTTGAAACAGGGTCCACTAAGTTGTGGGGGAGCCTCACTAAGTAGCTGAGGCTAACCGCTAACCATTAACCTACAATCTTCCTGTCTCAGTCTCCCAAGTACTGGGATTACAAGCATGTGCCACCACACCCGGCTTCATCTTTTTTCTTATAAGACGACCTCTTGAGTTTTTTTGTCCACACCAGCTCTCAGTGTCCTGGACACCTTATAAAATGTGGCAGCAGATGCCCCCCCGCCCCCACCAGCGGGACAGCGTTGTCTGTCAGGAGACTCAGAGGCGCCAGGTCTTCAGGAAGGAGATGAACATGGCTTCACCTCCATCCTGCCCAACCACAGTCCAAATCAAGACAGTCAGGATAGATTTAGATATATCGCAAGATAGATGAGGTATATAGATTTAAATATACAGCTCTTACATAATTTAACAAAGCTGGGAAAGTCCAACACTTTCAATAGGCATTATTTATTTAAATTAAACCTGTATTTCCTTGCCCATTGTAAGAAGAGCTTTGGATGCTCTATCCCAGTGGTGCAAAGATCTAAATCTGGAGTTAAGTAACTCTTACGCCAAAAAATATTAGACAACTGCTCTAAAATATACAGTCATTGGTCAGGGATTGTTAACAAAAGAAGAGTAGAACATAGCAGGGTAGCAGTCTCCTGAGATAGCTGAGATAGGAGGAGGGGCCTGTTTTAGATATTTTTAAAGATTGCAGTCATTTCTTTTTTTCTTCCTTGCCCCCTTTACTCTCTGAAATGTGTGTGTGTGTGTGTGTGTGTGTGTGTGTGTGTGTGTGTGTGTGTGTTTATGTGTGTTCCTGGGAATTTAAAACAGGGGTATTCTTGTATTCTTCCTCTTTTTTTTTTTGTGGCACTGGGGATTGAACTCAGGGGCATTCTACCTCCAAGCTACACCCCCAGCACTACTTTTTTTTTTTTTATTTCTTATTTTGAAACAAGGTCTCACTAAGTTGTGGAGGGCCTCACTAGGTAGCTGAGGCTGGCCGCGAACCCAGATCGTCCGGTCTCAGCCTCCCAAATGCTGGGATTACAAGTGTGTGCCACCATGCCTGGCTTGGTATTCTTCCTCTTGAGCCACACTCCCAAGCCAATTTTTTTTTTTTTTTTAAATTTTGAAACAGAGTCTTTCTAAGTTGCTTAAGTCCTCAACAAATTGCTGGTACTGACTTGGAACCTGCCATCTTTCTGTCTCAGCCTCCCAAATACTGGGAATATAGGCATGTGACCCCATGTCTGACTTCTGAAACTTCTTATTTGTCCCCCTGTTATATTTTAACTGGGGAATAGCATCTTCCTATTGCTTTCTTCCATTCCCTGTGTGTACTACGGCTACTCCAGATCTACTCTGCATTTGAAACATGAAATGTTTTCACTGTGCATCAACTTAAGATTTCATAAGTGCAGACTGAATTTATGTATGTGAAATGACATATAGTAATATTTAATAACTGTCAGGATTAAATATTGAATGCTCCCGGAAGAGCTCATGTATGAAGCTTGGGGTTGATATAGTTAAGTCATGACAGTTGTCATTTCATCAGTGGCTAACCACGGATTTATCTGGGTGGAAACTAGGGTGGTGGGTGTGGCTGGAGAAGGGGGTTCCCTGGGGGTGTGGCCTTAGGGACTTTGTGCCTGCGTCTTTGAATCCCCTCCATTGCTTGTTCTTCTCGCTTCCATCCTCCATGATGTGAGAGCGAAGCCTTGTGCTCTTTCTCTGCTGCCCGCTGCTATGCCCTATGATCCACGGCCCCCCACTCCACATGGACTGAACACCCAAGTCTCCAAGGAAACAGTGAGCGAATAAACCTTCCTTCCTCTAAGTTGCATGATCAGTCTTTGGATGATAACAGCAAGAATGCTAAAACAATAACCAGAATAAAATCTAGCTCCCCACACTTGTTTCAAAAATTTTGCATTCCACATTGTTAATGACAGCATTTCCTCATCTAGGAGATGTTTAAAATCTTGCCTCTTGCCTTTTACAGTTAGTCAATGTTTTATGGGATCATGAAAAAGACTCACCTAGGGGAAGAAAGCAGATAAAACCAAAGGAGAATCTCACACAATTATCTGTTGGTAAAACCACACATATTTGACATTTAGAGGCCAAATTAATGATCCATCTCATTTTTATAAGTTCCAACAAAAACAGCAGACTCCTGCTGAGGAGCTTAAACCTCATATTTTAATGTTTCCTGTATGTCACTGTACATGCTAAATCTGAGGGGGTAGTCTCTGTGTAGATTTCTATCTTCTTCCCCACCCTACCCTGCCCCCAACATAATTTAATATGTAAGGCTTATAGCTTACAACCTAAAAGCTTTCTTGCATCTTTGCTGCATGTTTGAAAATTTGCACCAGGAACTGTTTGGAGAACACATCCAACTCTTGTTTCTTGCTTCTCACTCCTTTTCTTCCTTGTCCATCAAGTCACTGTATGTGTATTGAATTCCAGAGAAACTATTCCTTGGATGCTTCCTTCAGTTGGTAATAGAGAGAGAGAAAGAGAGAGAGAGAAGAGAGAGAATGTGTTAGTTGAGAGTCTCTCAGCAGCCCATCAACAATAGGGTGAATTCCTCAGAGGCAAAGAGGGGATCGATGAAAACAGGCCTCTAATAGCTAGAAAGCATCTCATTTGTTTCCCTAAAGACTTTGACATCTGCCAAAACATCTAACGCCAAAAGCTACTCCAGAGAGATCGCCAGATTTGGAGAGAGGTAGCTAAAAGGGAATTGGGAAAGCAAAGAACATCCTCCCCCGCCAGGCTCACTCTCCAGCTTCTGGCTGCAGCTGGTGGCGTGTCTGAGCATTTCCTGTCACTCCTTACTGCATTTGAGATATGGGGTCCTGAGACGATGACCCACAGAAGTGATTGAGAGGGATACGTTAGGGAGTATGGGAGTGGACGGAGTGGACACTGACCCACAGCTAAACAAGAGAAACCATCGTATTTGAAATGACACATGCATAAGCATAGAATCCCACCCTCCGCTTGGTCTCTGCTGGACATCATGATATACAGAGATTCAATACACGCGAGCCAGACAGGCTAAACTGTAGCCCAGTAAATGCCTCAGTTGTTTGGAGTAAAAATGGTTTAGATTAGCACCCGGGCACTCTGACAAAGGTCCAGAGGAAGTTAGGGACTTGCCAGCGCCATTAGCATTTTTTTCTTCTTTCTCCAGCAGCACTAAAATATGTTTGCTCAAAACAGAAAGAGATGAAAAACTACTGGGCAGCCGGCACTTCTTAAAAGAAGGGGGGAAAAAAAAGAAACATGTTTTTCTTCTCTGTCAAACATACCCACTAAAACGATGCTGTGTTGTGACAGATTACTGAGCAATTAATGCCTAATTGAGCATTGTGCTAGATGTTTCTGTGGGAGAACTATACTGGGGCTGGGGTGGCCACACCTTACAGGAACACAAACCTTCCCCAACCTTCCTGCAGCACCCCCACACCGGGGAACCCACAGACCAAAGAAAACCGTTGTATTTTTATTTTCCTTTTAATCTCAAAGAGTTACCCTGAAAGATTTAGCTTGGCAGAAAGATCCCAACATTGAAAATCCTACTGGGGATTTCATACTTTCCTCATTTGTAAGCAAAATCCATTTTCCATGAGATATTTTTAGTATGAGTATCCCCTGCTGCCCTATTCTCTTTCAGGATACCATTAGGTCTTGAGGCCATTCCAGATGGGTCACGTGACTTCTGAGCATCCCTCTCCGGTTCCCTCCTTAGCGACTAGTCTTGCAGAAGTCAGGGAATTAGGAGACCCTTAACTACCAAAGACCTCACAGCCCTTCCCCAAGGCTTGAATTCTTATTGATAGGATGTTAAAATGCTTTGCAGCTGCTTTTCCAAGAGGTCAGCTTGGCAGAGCACACTGAGTGACCTCAGTAATGGAGATATTTTCAGTCCTTGCAAGCCGCCTATGTAAATATAAAAATGTATTAGGCTGCAGAACTGCATATGTGGGAACAGAACAAACCACGCTATTGAAAGGAAATCACAGGGGAACACTGGAGGCTCTCACGTGGGTTTGGTTAACG
This sequence comes from Graphiurus murinus, assembly GCA_004027655.1. Lineage (NCBI taxonomy): Eukaryota > Metazoa > Chordata > Mammalia > Rodentia > Gliridae > Graphiurus > Graphiurus murinus. The sequence goes on along the minus strand of PVLC010041531.1, from coordinate 5,305 downwards.
CGTGCATACTTTTGATAAATCATCTTGATTCGGCATCTTCTACATTCTGGAACTTACAAACTATGGAAAGTAAAACCCAAACATTTCACGAGGTGTCCAGTAAATTTTCCTTCAAGAAGTGTTTGCATTTAAAAAAAAAAGAAGAAGAAAGAAAGAAAACTTTTTTGCCTTTTATAAGATGCTTGTTTATCTTAGGTGCAGAAATGTCAGCATGAAGTCAGATTTTCAGTTGTTCAATTTGAAAGCATGATTTATTGTTTGTGTATCTGAGCGGGGAAGATACATTTCTGGAAACCGCTGCAACAGGAATCGAAGAGAGACACTGTAATGAACAGAAAACATGCTCTCCAAACGAATTGAGAAATACTCTCCAGGCAAAAGCCTCTGATATTCTTGAGTGTGCTCAGTTTCCGTGGATCAGATCTTTCCCATCTCTGCATCCAAGCTATTTGGCCGTGATCAGATGATCAGAGCTGAAGGAAGCGATTGGAGGGGGAGCTGCCTGCAGCTGCAGTGTAGGCTGTTTTCAGGGACAAGGAGCCACTGTTTTGCAAACATAGCATCAACATAGAAGTTATTCTGTAGGCTCCAGGATGCAGCGATGGGCTGCACTGCCAGCATTGTTCTGCTTCAAGCTTTTCGCTCTGTGGTCCAGAGGAGCTGTCCACACATTTGTAGACGACGCCAGGAGGAACCATCCCACGAAATTGTGCCTCTGGAAAGTGACGATGAAATGAGTAGACCCAGAACCCTCATCATAATGGTACGGTATCCCTGGCGAAGCAGCCTCGGTTGATTGAGCTGTTATTACAGAGACGTGGCAATTTAGGGTTTTCTGGTGTCCAGCTTTGATCAAGATATGCATGTCCTAGAGTTTACTACTTTGCTCTACTGTTTAGGGGGAAATCTTTCAGAACTAGTTCCACTATTCAAAGAGCTGATTATCTTTCTCTTAGATCTGTCATGAAAACGTGCAGGTTCTCTGTATATTGGAACTTCTCTTCTGCCTAACATTTTGTGTGTTGTTAACCTTTCTGCGGGGGAAAAAAGTGAACATTTGGGGGTTTGTTTTATTAAGTGGATTTTATTTTATCGTTCTTAATTTGAAAGGAGATCCCAGAATGAATTTTTACTATCACATGTAACCAATCAAGTTTTTTCGATGCTGGTAATTACATTTCTAACTTCAAAATATGTGGGTTACTTTTTTTTTTCCTGATTTTGCAATGGAAATGTCTTTCCCAAATGCTTGACTTAGGCATGAAATCAGAATGAAGTATTGAGAATTTTGTGGGATGCAAGGTGTATTAATTAGAAAGGTATTTCTTGCCATTTGTCAAATTATATATTTTGCCTGTGCTTTAGTTGTAAAAGGCAGGACTGCTCCTTTTTGTGCATCTGTTGGACCAGGAGGAATAGAGCAGAGAATAGAGCCCTTCCTCATCCAAGGCTTAGGGAGAGATCTGCTTAGTCACTGAAATCCCCCATTGAGGTAGAGGTGGTATGTGTGCTAAAGTTTCCAAAATCGGGGAGGAGCTGAAATCAGGGTGGTTTCAGCGCCATCGACTTTTTTCTCTTAGACTTCAATGTTCAGATATCAAGGATGTGGTAAATAATGAATGAAAAAGACCTGTTACACCAATAGTTTCTAAGTGACGGTCATTTGTCTTGGACTATGCTTCTGAGTGACAGTATCAAGCTATGTCATTCTATATCAACTTCCTGAACAAATCAATATTTAATTTTCAAAAGGCAATACTGCTCTTGGACTTGGGGCTATGGTCCTCTCTAAGTAGAAACACTAAATAGAAACAGTGTCATACTCGTTACTCCTATAAGTTTTCACAAATTAAATTTTAAAGATATGACATAGTTAAAAAGTCAAAGAGAATTTGATTTACAAAGTGTAATTCCTGTGAATAATATTGACATTCTATAGCTGTGTGTACAGCTTGTGCTATAACATTCAGAAACAATCATTTTTTTTAAATTTCACTAATCAGGCTATAAAATTTTATAGCTAGAACTATGCAAAAATACACTTTAAAATAACTAAGAATTTCTTAATTTACCTAGTAATGATTTTTTAAAATTTTTTCAAAGATCCTTTTGATTTATGCAGTTCTTTTATTGACACTAATTTAGAGTGATGATGAAGAATTTAACTTGGATAATGATAATGTATGAGATATTGTAAAAAAAAAAAAAAAAAAAAGCTAGAAAAGAGGATTCTGAATATCCCACCATAAAGAAATGGTTTGGGGAGGTAGACATGCTTTCCCTGATTTGAACATTACACAATGCATACAGGTATCAACATGTCACATAGTCTCCCATAAATGTGTACAATTTGAGCGGGGCATGGTGACGCAACCTATAATCCCAATATTTGGGAGGCTGAGACAGGAGGCTTGCGGGATCTTAGAGAAGCCCTCAGCAATTTAGCAGGACCCTGTTTCAAAATAAAAAATAAAATAGGGCCGAGGATATAGCTAGAGGTAGAATGCCTTTGGGCTCAATCCCATAGTACCACAAAAAAAGAAAAATGTACAATTTTTATGTGTCAATTAGAGTGTAGGATTAAAAAAGAAAGAATTTACAGCTGAGTATGGTGGTGCAAGTCTGTAATCCCTGCACTTGGGAGGCTGAGCCAGGAGGATTGCAGATTCGAGGTCAGCCTCAGCAAGTAGTGAGACTCTCTCATCAACCTAGCAAGACCTTGTTTCCAAATAAGAAATAAAATCGGACTGAGGATGTAGCTTGAATGTAGCATGCCTCTGTTCAATCCCCAGTACCACAAAAAAAAAAAAAAAAAAGAATTTCCGTAAATTCTTTTTTTTCCCCTATAATTTACAGAAAGATAGTAGAAGTTCAGAAAGGTTGATATCTTATTAACATCACACAGCAGCTCAGCACCAGGACCACACGTCACACTCAGAGTAATAATCCCAAAAGCCATTGTACTTTCCACTCTGTTCACACCTCGAAGGAAATTATGATGAAACCGATATCCCAACTTTTGTAAGAAAATCTTGGCCACTCAAGATAAAATCTTGTTCACAACAGTCATCGTGCATCTTGAAAATTTCCTCTGGATTGCTAATCATCTCCCCCTGGCTCTAAGCTTTAGCACAAGCTTGGATTTGTTTTGTTTCGTGTCTCACTTTCCCTTTTCCCATGAGTCGTCAGGTTTCGTGTATTGATTTCCTCTGGTAGGATCATAGAGTCTGGAGCCAGAGCATCTGGGCTGGGATCCTGCTCCATCCCTTGTCCACTGTGTGACCTTCAGCACGCCATCTCCTATCTCTGTGTTGCTTTTCCTTATCTGTAAAACAAGGAGAGCCTTCCATCAACCCAGAGCTGTTTGCATGGGAGTAATAAAGTGTACACAAAGTGCTTAGAGATATGTTCCTAAGATGCTCAGTGGAGTGGCCGGAGATATCCTAACTGAAAAGTGGTACTGTGGGAAGGATCTAGCCACACCACTCTCAGTGGGGAGATGTCCCAGGCAGAAGGACCAGCCCAGGTGAAGGCTCCAAGACAAGCAGATGCCTGGGCTGTGGGAGGGAGGAATGCAGAGGTCTGAGGGCCCAAGTGGCCAAGGAGAAGATGGTAAAGGAGAGGCTGGGGAGGTCATGGGAGACAGGTCATGTCAGGTTGAGCTATCGCAGAGATGGGGGCCTTTCCGTCCATCAACAATAGGGAGGGAGGAAGCCAGTGGAGGCAGCCGACCAAGAAGTCAGAGCACAGCTATGAGCTAACATGCCAGGGTCTGAGTCCCATCTCTGCCACTCATAAGCTGTGTGCTCTTGAGAAATGATGTGTTCTTCTTGTGCTTTCATTTCTTCAGAGAGAGCAACAGTATCTACGGGGAAGGTTATTATAGGAATTCAGTAAGTTATTGTAGGAATTTAGTAAGTTAAAATTTACAAAGATCTTAGAAGAGCATCTGGCAATAAGATGTGCTATATTAACTCTGCACTCATGAGTTGGTAGGGCCTCAAGCAGGAGAGTAATGCTACCTAGGGCTACAGAGGGTCGAGAGTTGAAGCAGGGCGACCATCAGTTAGGAAGAAGCTATTGCAATGGTCCCGGCATAAGACCTGTATAGGTTTTCCTTAAGGTTATGAGAAGTGGTTGGATTTTGCATGTATTTCAGATGAACTACCAATAGGCTTTGCTTTTGAGTTAAATGTAAAGTGTGAGAAAAGAAAAGAGTCAGGGTAAATGGTGCTGATTTGAATGTGAACATCCAGAAGAACCAAACTGCCCTTCATATAGGGAGAGTACAGGAAAGGGGGCTTTGGAGAGAGAACCTGCATTCATTATAAGGATGCTGCATTTGAAATCCCTGTCAGGCCTATATATGGAGCTATCAAGGATGAAGTTGTGAGTCAGGAGTTTTCAAGGAAATATATAGCAAAGCCTGGTCCATTGTAAATACCAATAAATGATTCATGAATGAATAAATAAGCTATCTCTCTCTTCTAATCTCCTATAATATGTACTGTGCATAAATCCACTTGACAGTTAATCACATGATGCCTTTTAACATCTCTTGAGCTATTGAACTGAACTTTTAACTGCTTATTTATTTTACTACCCATATATTTTTCTTATCTCACTGGTAGATGGGAAATGGGATTCTTACACCAGTGGGGCCCAGCACAGTGCCTTTTATAGCTAGAAGTTGAACTAGAATCTGTTGGTTATTTGACATTTTTAAGCAGTGAGTGCCAGTATGGAAAGCTGATTCGCTAAAGCTGCTCTTTTAACTCTTAGTTGAATTGTCTGGGAGTGAGTTAAAGAGGGAGAAAGCTGCCAAGATAAATGCAAAGGTTTGAACGTTGCTTTCTTTCAGAAGGTTTGGCCCTCAGAACTTCATCCTGTAAAGTTGTACCAAAGAGTCTCAATTCCATACTGTTCAGAGATCAACTTTGGGCTGCTCTGATATTACGTTAGCTGTGCAGTCCAACATGGAGAGACTTTTAAGCATCAGACTTAACTGCTATATGTCTTTGGCATTTATAAGAGACACTTATATCCTAACATCTGAAACTATTGCAGTCAAGGTGAACTTGGAAAAAATAAGCAGATCCCTTCACAGTTCTAATTTATGTCTCACGCATTTTTTTTCTTTCTGATGGAAGAATTAACAGAAATCTTTTAATGAAGTCTTTTTCTTACATCTTTTATAGCAATATTTTGTCAAAGTTTTCAGATATCCAGTTTAGCTTTTGTAGATCTCTTTTCTGGTTAACAACTATAATTTCTAATGTCATTTACTGATCACCAACCCTAGAAG
>PVLC010041530.1:0-13389 GCA_004027655.1 Graphiurus murinus | reverse complement strand
TCAGGCATGATCTCATGGGTTTTAAGGGGGCTCCATAGGTGTCATGGCTCCTACAGTGCTGCCATCTCATTTTTCTGCAATCAACTGGTTTTTACATTCTTCCTTAATCATTGCTATTAAGATTGTTTCAACTTTGCAATCTTTGAGTAAATCTGGATGGTCCCATAGATAAAAGAAAAGCTGGATATATTCCACTTCTTCCCATTTGCCATTCTTCCTACAGTATAGATCTAGCTGCAGAATAGTGATATAGTTTAAGCTTCCTTGTAGTTACCAGTTCTTTCCATCCCCCAGTGAGTATTGTGGCCATGCTTTTTGTTAGAAATTATATGGACAAAGGAAAACACAGCTCAACAGCAAGAAACAAATTTTATTTAGGAATAAAACCTGGAAAATGGAGTGTGGGGTGGAGTGGAAATAGGAGGAGCTGGTGCCATTTAAGAAGGAAGAATAGGTGACAGCAGCAGAAACCTGAGATGGCTTGCATTGAATACCTGGGATCAGAACCTGGAGTGGGTGGGTGGCACAGCACCTGAGGAAAGAGTCTGCCAGTGGTTGCTTTTCCCAAACTTAGCTTTCCACAGAGATTTTAAAAGAGTATCCCATCTTAGGAGAGGGAGGGGCAAAATGAATGAGCACTCATTGGAAACTTCGCAAGACAAGAATGGGTTTTCTTGGAACCTTAATATAAACTAACACTGGTTTAGTCCCACTTGCACAGCAATAGGCTATGATTGCTGTTATCCTGTAGGGCATGAGCTCGGGGTCATTTACTGACTGCTACTTAGCCATTTAGTAAACATGGGAAAGGTCAAGAGTTCCTTCTCTCTGTCTTAAACTATTTACAGAGATGATTCTTTTTCCCTAGAGTGTCAGCATAGCTACACCAAGGCTGGGTGGACTTCAGAGTAACTAAGAACCTCTGGCAATGGATCTCACAATCATCTGTAGCATCTCAATCTTGCAGGAGCTTCAAAGTCATAGACATTGCCTGATGCAGTGGGATCAGACCACCAGTGGGAGTCATCATTGAGCTGTATTTGGGTGCCAAAACTGTTACAGTTTGATATACACCATGAGTCCTTTTTTTTTTTTTTTAAGCTCAGTATAGAAATAATGAGTCAGAAAACTCAGTTGCAAACTAAAATAAGATTTATTAGAGTGACAGAAAAGCATCTTATACACAAAGGAGAGTGAGATGTAGTGTTCAAAAGAGAGATAGGCCTGTCTTCTAGACCAGGAGTCTTAATATATGTATTTTGGCTTCCTTATCTTGTGGGAAACAATTTGTTGACAAGCTGGTTTGTCATTTCAGGATGGATGTGATAATACGTTGGTCCATCACCACAGGATGGATGTGGGAACAAGTTGGCCTCAGGATATGCTTTATCAGCCATTTCAATGGTTACAGAGTCCTTACTGCCTGAGACTAGAACAGTTTAACCATTGATAAAAGTTTTATACCATTAATGGAAAATTCTGGAGGAAGCTTGGAAAGCCAGATAGAAAGGGAGACGGTATGCTTTTTTACTCTTTGTGACTGACTAATCTCACTTAACATGATGTTTTCCAGTTGCATCCATTTCCCTGCAAATAACATGATTTTGTTCTTCTTTATGGCTGAATAAAATTCCATTGTGTACATATCCCATAGTTTTGCAATCCATTCATCTGTCAATGAACATGTTCTCCCTAATATGCAAATACTAGGGAGATGATGGGGCATAAGAGGGACTACAGATGAAAAAGGAGAAACCCTAGATAAGCAAAGAAGTTGATTTAACTGAAGAGGATGGATGGGGGAGGGGGGCACCCTAATGCACATGATGTATTTTCACAAATACATCAAAGTCAATCACTAAACTGAACTTGAGAAGGAGGGAGGGCCAGGGAGTGGGGTGGGAATTGGGGAAGAGATTAAATGAGAAATGTGTACATATATGCCTTTATCAGCTTGTACCTAACAAACATGTATGATTACAATACACCAATTAATATAAAAAAATAAAAAAAGAAAGGGAGACAGTAAAGATGGCTGAAGTTTCACAAGGCATGGAAGACTCCATAGAAAACTGGTTCCAAAGCCACACTTGTATTGTTCTGGCAAAGAATTTGTCTACATTTTACTGATGCCTGAGACCTTGTGTGAATTTAAGGTTAGTGTATTAATTATTCAGGTAAAGAAAATTTCAATGCAGTTGAGTATTGGCATAGTTGTTGCAGTCAGCTTATAACCAAGTTGACTGTGATAAAAGAAAGCATAAAATAGAGAAAAAAAGTTTTAAAAACTTGAAGTTTGGCAAGAAAATTCCATGTAAAATATAGGTCAAGGAAAGTATGGTTGCTAGAGAAATTAAGGCCATTAAAAAAAGTTAAGTACTTTGAACTGAGACAATAGAAAGAATGCCTTGAGGCTATCTGGCAATCAAGAAGATCCTACTCATCACAGGCTCAAGGGTATAATAATGGAAACTTGCATAAAAGAGGTCACCCTAATGTGGGGGCCACCTCCCTCTGCCACATGCCCTGCTGACATTTCTGCCACTATCATCACCAGAATTTTTGTCTTAGAGCCAGCTGCATAGATTTAAACCTCTAAAATTGTGAGCACAAATAATTTTTTACTCATCTAAGCTCTTGTTCTATGTTTTAGTCACAAGAACAGGAAAGCTGACTAAAATACTGTTCCATATAATGGAATTGGATATATGAAAAAGAGCTAAATAGCTGTCTTATAAAAGCATAATTTGAACCACTTGCCAATCAAATTATTTTTGAGTTTTTATATGTATTATATAAAGTAAGCAGAAAATTAAGATTTTACAAATTATTTTTCAATACACAGAACATGCGAATTTCATGTTCTTCATTTAATTTATTTTAAAGGGAGAATATACACTTGCAGTTCACTTTAAGTTAAAAAAAGTTCTGAGCAGTCCTAGATTATGGAAAACAACCAAAACATAGCAGGAAATACTTCAAGAATACTTACTGTAATTATGAACATGACAGGTTCTTTGTTACTTATATATGCAAACTTTATACAACTTATATTTTATGGCAGAGAGAGAGAGAGAGAGATTAGTACAACTGAGGCAGGAGCCCAGCTGTGTCCTTGAATCTTGGCTAAAAGCCTAGGGAAAAGATAGGAGAATAAATCTTTCTTCTCAGGCCTCTCTCTGAGGTGAATAAAGCAAGGCCATTCCCAGCAGCTAAAACTACACATTAGGCAGCTAAATCCACCCAGTCCCAATCCTGTGGAGCCCAAGATGGTGCTGCCTAGTACCCAGTATGGTACCACCCAGTCCCAGTAACATGGAAGCTAATACAGGGAATCTAGCTCAAGAAGTGGAAAACACATCTGACCTGAGCTCCCATATTGAAACCTGCCGTTATTGATCCAATCAAAACTTGTATCTCTGGAGCTATGCAGTCTGTATGATGTGCCATGTAGAGCTCAGATCTAGAGCTTTGCTTACTGAACCTTTACCAGTGAATAAAGAAACATACTTTATTCTACTCTGGCCTCTGTCTCTTGCTCTTCATGAACCAAACCTCCTGAAACACAATATGGAAAACATGTCTTTTAGTCCATTTACCATAGAGCTCAGTTTGCTGGGTTTGTCTCATGTCAAGACTAGTTGTGAGTCTAGTCTAGATCTTCAGGCCTGACCTCAATCAGTGCTCAAATAGAACCAAAACTGATGAATTGCCAAAGGACTGCCAGCATAACTGGTTTAGTCCGCACACAGCCTCATTATTGGTGATTAGAATGGCAAAGTGGCATTCTCCTGGCAAAAAAAAAAGCTGAGTGTTTTCAGTTTCTGGTGATGAAAATTAGTCATTTGGTTTCTAGGAACTCAGTGTGATTCTCAAGATGCTCCTGGTTAGCAGGCCTTGTGCCTGCATATTGCCTGTTAGGTCATGGGTGATCTGGTTATCAATAGATGATTTTCATACCATCCCTGTTTCAAAGTAGAACAGACATTTAAAATGTTAAAGAAGACAGTCTGTTTTATATTCCAAGCTGAGTATCATGACAATGAGATAAGAAAGGTACAGACCTTAAAAGTAAAGTGGAGGCTAAAAGACACTGTGACAGTATTGGAAAATTGCTCTGGTATTAATTTCCAAAATGTTAAAAGGAATCAGAATCTGGATGGTATGCAGGCACTCAGGCAGGAAGAGGCAGCTGCTTTGCTGTTGCTCGTCAAAGCTCTCCCTCCCCTTTGTTTTAATGTTTACCCATAGTAAAACATTGAGCCTTAAAAATATGTAGAGACAATTGAAAACCTTAAGCCCACAGTGACTCTGCCTGGCTCACTTCAGAGGCATAAGGTAGCAAGACCTTATGCCTTGCTTTTAGAAATCACATATAGTACATTGGCTGTAATTTGTGCCTCTATTTACCTCCTATTCTTTGGAGCTGGAATATTAAACTCCATGTGCTGCTTCAAAGCCCCCACAGTTGATAAGCAACCAATATAGCCCAATACAATAGGAGTAAAAGGAAGGTAGATTATTTACCTCTGCATTTAGCACACTGCTGGAGACAAGGAGGCATGACCTGTCTAAGGAATAAGTTACTAGCCTTGGTAATGCTGATAAGAACATGCCAATACAAAAACTATATTTAAAGGTTGGGATCTGGGAGGGAGGCAGCAGACTTCCACTTTTGAGCTCTCCAGCATGCCTGCCAGGCACTCTGCTTTTATTCTCTTCCCTTTCTATTTCTTGCTGACTTTGTAATAAAAGTTTTTTTTTGTTAATGCTACAACCAAGCTGTCCTTTAGTTTTAATTTTTCTGACTCAGTTTATTTTCTTTGAATCAAGGAAAAGAGCCTACACTGCCATTACAACCCTAATAACACCACGTTTCTTTTCATGTAGCTAAATCCTGATTTATAATGTTAGATTGGCTTATCCTTATACAGAAAAGAAAGCAAGAATACAAAAGTAGCTAAAGCCCCTTTGTGCTACACCTGGGCAAAAAGATTACACTCAGTCCCACCTGCCACTTCCCAGTGCTTCTCCCTCCTCTTTTCTATGACTCAGCCTTAATATGCAGGGTGGGTTGTCTGTTCCTGTAAGTGGTGGGAAAGTGAGTTGTCAACATAACAATCCTGTTGATAAACTTTATATAAGACCCGATATTTCAGGGGGAGGGCAGTAATCCCCTTGGACACTCCACCAGACTCCTTTGTTTGGCATGATGTTTCCTCCCTTTCTTCTTTCTTCCTAACTCTCTTTCTCTCTGTCTGATAATAATAAATCCTACTCTACCTATTAATATAAGTTTCCCAGATCATTATTTCTAAATGGGCTGAGGAAAAGAATCCACCAGGGCAGCACCAAACGGTTAACATCTTTGACACCCAAATGCAGAGCTTTAATGCCGGGAGCCAGCTCTCAAAGCAGTAGAGTCTGGGGGTCCCTCGTTAGGTAGAGATTGAGGACGAGGTCGAAAGTGAGTGAGTGTACGCTTACACACCATGTATGTTAAGACGCATCTGTTTTTAATTCGTCTCCTGAGTGATATATATGCTCATCACAACAAGGTATACAAAAACAAGAATTTTTACAGCCTTGTTTTTCTCTAAAGTTAAGTGGGTACATTTTTAACTAGAAAGGCTATTTCTCATAGGGTTTGCTAAGATTTGGGGAGCAGCAGAAGTTTAAAAAATACAAAGGTGTAAATGAATTATTCTTTTAGTAGAGAGCAGGGTTAGAGGTTAACAGTGAAGAAGGAGCAGGGGTAAAGGTTAATAGCAAAGAAGAAACTATTCATTAGATAAATATTTCCTATTTGCTCAGGCAGCTAGAAGATAGCTAGTTAATAAGTTTTAGGTAAGCAGAGAGTTTGGCTAACTCTCTGTCTTAAAGCTTCCTTTACTTATGATAAGAAAGCTAAGTTCTCTTGACTCAGCTGCCGGTATTTGTAAAGTTAATGGAAACCTCTGAGCCAGGCCTAGGCCTTGTTCTCCTTGATGACTCATCCATACAGCATCCTGAGCCTCTTAAAAAAAATCTTTTAATGTGGAAGCAAAGCCCAAATTTCCAGAATAAAATAATGTAAAGCGAGAAATGTCACACGTCCCTTATTTAACAGGCCGAGCCTTGCTCTTAGACCTTAACTGGTTAAGGTAACGCTGCACTTTAAGAGACATCAACTTTGGTAAGTCCACTACAATGTTCCTGTTTTTGTATTTTTCTCTGTGAAATTGTACCCCCCCCCTTCTGGCTAAGCCAGGCTGCAGTTACTATTGATGGAGGTTGGAGAGCACAGGAAGCTGAGCTGTGTGATGCACTGCAGATGCAACCACTATTACACCATCTGACATTATGATTTGGTCTGGCTAAGAGCTCCAAGGTGATACTGGGATTTATTAATTTACTATGACTGTGCAGAGACAGTCACATGAGTAGAGGAGGCATCTGAATTGATCTGATCCCTGGGCTGGTACTCCAGGTCATGAACCCCAGCTTTGGTATTGGCTTCAGAAAGACAGCTCTAACTAACTTTGTATAAGAATAGATGGCTGCAGCAGCATGCTTCCTAAATTCAGGTTACATTGCTTGAAAAAAAGCTAGTCAGAATTGAGCTTCTAGGTTCAGTAAAACATTTGAGAGATCTACCATTGGGGGTAGCTACCATTGGTTTCTGACCCTGGCTCTTTGACCGTGCCAGACAGACAGAAATGGGTGTAATATAAAGAAGAAGAAGAAAAGAAGAAGAAGAAGAAGAAGAAGAAGAAGAAGAAGAAGAAGAAGAAGAAGAAGAAGAAATAGAGACAGACAGACAAAGAGTGTAGGATAAAATCAAATGTTTAATAAATAAGTCAGAAAGTCACAGAAGGTTTGGATATGTCAAAAAATGTGTGTGTAGAACAAAGCTTATGAAGAAATACTGCATGTATGCTAAAGTTGGTTATATTTACAAATTAGATAAAAGGTTTACAGCTAGGTTCTATTAGCCTGTCTCTCTTGGGATTCTTGGTATTCATTCTGCTTATACTCATGTTTGGACTACACTTTATAAATCTTATAGTCAGTTTTGTTTTTAACAGGTTTGAAGCTATCAGACTTCAAATGATGCTGCAGATGGAACCCAAGATGATCATCTACAAAAGCCCCTTAGATGGTCATGGTTATGGTGATTTAAGATGTAGCTGATCTAATTCTTCGAGGACAAGCTGCTTGCATATACCCCAAAGGCTAGAGCCCCACATCACCCCATTTCAGCACAGAAATAGGTATACTGATCATAATGTCCATATTCCCTTGCCTACAGTTGTAAGCAAGTTAATAGAAGAGGGGGAATGATCAGGTATTGGGTAGATGATTTTGTACCATCCTCTGCCCCAAAGCAGAGCAGGTATTTAAAAGGTTAAAACAGTAAGTTTCTTACAGAGCTCAGTTTGTCCCATATGCCAAGCTGAGTATCATGTGAATGAGAGTTACAGACCTTAAAACTTAAAAAGGAAGCTAAAAGACACCATATTTCTTCTCGCATACCTAAACCCTGATTTATGATGTCAGACCAGACCATACTTGTACAGAAAAGAAATCAAGAATGCAAAAGTAGCTAAAGATCTGCATCTGGGCTAAAAGATTACATGTAATTCCGCCTGCTACTCCCCAGTATTTCCCTCTTCACTTTCTTTCTAACTTGGCCTTGGTATGTAGGGTGGACTGGGTATGACTGCATTTGGAGGGAAAATGAGTCATCAGCATAACAATTGCAATAAGAGACCCTATATAAGATCTGAGATTTCAGGGGGTGAGCAATGATATTCTCAGACACACCAGACACACTGCCACACTCCTTTCCTCAGTGTAATGATTTCCTACCCCTCTTTTCTCTCTCTCTCTCTCTCTCTCTCTCTCTCTCTCTCTCTCTCTCTCACTTTCTCTCTCATCTGCTTATAATAAATAAATATTATTTTAACTATGAGTCTGAGTTTCCTAGCTCATTATTTCTTCTAAATGGGCTGAGGAAAAGAACAAAGTGACACTGAACTGCAACTTTGGGCATTGCATAGGGTGCCTGTGTGTTGCCCAATACCTTGGATGTGATATGCCACACCTGTACCTGCTGGGAGAGTTAGACTTGCAAACTATACATCATGCTGGAGTGTGTTGAGCCATGTCCAGGTGTGCTTTAAGAGTTAAGTCCCTCTTGGCTTTAATGGAGCCTATATATATATATATATATATATATATATATATATATATATATATATATATGCTCCATACAAAAAGGAATTTCTAGATATGTTTGTTCAATAACAGAATACTTTCTTCTTTTTCTTTCACCAAATGTTTACCAAATGTCCACCTTCTGCAAAATACTATACAGAAAGTAAAACTCTGTCATCAAAACACCCTATTCATGACAAAGCAGTAAGGAGGTAAATAGAAATAGATAGATAGGGTCACAATAGAAGTCTTAATTTCCTGAGAGACAACAGTTGCTAACTAACTTCTGAAAAGAATATTTTCCTTACTGGGATTGTTATCTATGAGGTACAAAGAATGACATTTCCAGACAACAGAAAGGCAAGTTTATTGTAAAGAGAATGAAGAAGGGAAAAAGAGGCAGATCATCCTTTCAGGCAGTGGGAACCCCAGAGTCTGGCAGCTGTTTTCTGGACACTACTTGGGAGTAGCCCAAACCACACACAATCAATTGCAAACTTCTTTTCCTCAAAGTCCATAAGATCTACCAAAGAGAGTTGTAGGCTATCCCTAGGGGACTCAGTTGACACTTGTCGTCTGGTTATTATCTGGGAGTTACCTGGTCTGAGTGCCATAAATTATACACCATTTTCTCTCAAAGCCAACATTACCTGCAAGAGGGAGAAATTCTCCAAAAACGGAGAAGTTCCTGAGTGGGTGGTCATATCAAGTCATTTGTCTAGGTGTTTGTATGCTTCTTTGAGTTTCTTTTTCCAGTTGGGGTCCCAGAGGGTGTTTCCTGGGATTCAGACTGTCTTCTTTTTGTGTCTAATTTTTCTGGTTTGTGTCCTTGACACTGTTCCTGGGAATCTCCTGGGATTGTTTATCAGCAGAAACAACTGGAGTTTTGTAAATCTCTGGTCACCTTCAGGAGGCTTTTGGTCTTGCTACCACTTGACATTCAGGAGATCTTGTCCTTCCAAGAGTTTTGGAAGTTAGTATCTGTTGCTTCTCAGGAAATTAAGTGATTCTACCTTAGCTCTGTGGCCTTATCTGCCTATTTCTTTCTACCTCTTCACTTCCCAAACTTTCCAATAAATAGAATCTAAAATCAAACACACAAAAACAAATGCATTTGATTACAAGATTTGGACCATTAGATTAAGAAATACAATTGCTCTACAATTGCAAATAATGTAGTATAAGTGTTATTCCATAATATAAAAGTTAAGTCTAGGTGTGGAGGATAGCTCAGTGGTAGAGTGCTTGTCTAACATGTGCAAGACCTTGAGTTCTCCGTAGCATCAAAAAATATTTTTTTTAAGTCTAAAGACTATTAGAAACTATTTTCAGGATAAATGCAGGTTAGTCATAGGAAGAACTAGAAGCTAAAACAGGTTTTATTGTTCCACAAATATCTTGGCCAAGATTAACTGAATAATGAGAAATACATAAATACTATGACCTACAAAAAAATGGTGCTTTATATAAATATGGAAAATTTGGTTGGGCAATAGAAACACTTGAGAGTTGCTCAGGAAGTCAAAACTTTACTTTTTTGCAAAAAGGGTGTGCAGAAAAAGGGTGTGTAACTGGTGTGCAGAAAGTCTGATAAGCAAGCCCCCCAAGCAGGAATTCTTCTTGGGCTTTATCATTTACCCTGACACTATCCTGCTCCATGCTCTGATTAGTGATGGCTTAGGTTCACAACTATGGGTGATTAGCTAGTTTAAACTGCCTCACTATTACATTTATAATTTCATCAGGATTCAGCACTGTGGGTTGAGTTTTCAAAATTCTGAGAGACAGAAGTTAATACAAAATGGAGACAAACAGGGTGTCACAAAACAATACAAAATGGAGATTTCTTTGTTTGAGGTTTGAAGAAAAGAGCTTCTATTTTGTATATGATATATCTCTTGTGACATTACAATCATTTGTGAACTAAATTATGGCTATGTTCTATAGCAACAACTGTGCTGAATTCATCTAGCATTTGGGGGTAGATAGTTTTATTAATGTGTTTATTGTCTCTTTGATTATAAAACAGGGTTTCTTTTATAGGATTCTTGTGGATTTTGATGAATGAAGTCTAAGAACTATCTAAAGGTATAGAAATATGGAAGTTTATATTAAATTAGGGATAGATAGAAGACAAAAAAAACTCCCCCCCAGGGAGGGAGCAGTCCTTAAAAGAAAGTAATCACCAAAGCTCTTGGAAGGTGGGATTTTAAAACTTACTAAGGTTTCCCACCTACTCTTATGATTGGTCAGAATTGGGTTTTGGGGAACCACAGTCTTTTGCAAAATTTCAATCCTTAATTTGAATTGTTATCTTGTGGGCTGGTGGCCCTGATCCTCTGGCCCTCACAAGTCTCTCACCTCCATGTTCACCTCCCCTTACCTCAAAGAAGGCAATGAAGATGATACTTTTTAATCTCTGCTGTTCCCAGGTCCTTGACCCTACCTTAATTACAAATATGAACTTGTAGCAAATTGTGGGATAATGGCTGTAAATGGTTTCATCCTTTTCTTAATTTATCTTCCTGTTAGAAATATTATGCTCTTTCCTAGATACTATCTTGCTCTTTAATTATTGCTTTATAATTGTCCCTGTGGGAGAACATCTGCTATTGCCTACTCATTTTTTTTTTCTCTGTTTTCTCAGATTCCCTGTGGAATATGTTATATCTTGTTGACATTGCATTTTCTAGTTGCCTTTGATTTTCTACTATCAGAGTCCTACAAGATCAGAATTTTTAGCTGCCTCATTTCCTGTGCAATTCAGTTATTTTTCCTTCTAAATTGCTTTCATGTTATTGTATTTTTAAAATGGCTTTAATGAATGAGACCTATCAAAATTTTTACATTAGCAGTTTTATTCTAAAAGTTCAGAAAGTTATTTTTAATATAGTCATTGTTATATTTAGTCTATTTTTAGCATCCAAAATTTTATGTCTTTTATTAACTCAATTATTTAAATTTCTATCATTAAAATACTATTTACTGAAAATAATCACTTTATTTCATGTTTTTTAAACATCTATGGTTCTTTATCAGAGTTAAGACCATATAATAATTTGTGAGTCTTTAAGTAGTCCAATATAAATTTAATAATATTCAATTATAATTTTATATTTTGATTCATTCAGGTTTATTAATTTTATATTATAAAATTTTATTTATATTAAATTATAACATTCATATAATTTATTTTGTAATAAAATGTAACTTTCAAATTTTTATGTTATAAAATTAAAAGTATAAATAACCACATGAATATATATTTAATTGTATTAATTATCATTATAATTTTCTCCAAAATGATTTTGGATAAACCAGACATTTAAAACTATACCTAAATGATTATTTTAAAACCATAACTAAATATTTATGTTTAAATATAATTGATGATATATTTATGTCTACTATATCTATTTCTAAAGATCATTTCTACATATTTTAGAGCTATATAAGTTATAATTATTAAAATTTAAAAGATAAGGATTGAAGCCAGGCGTGGTGGCGCACGCTTGTAATCCCAGCATTTGGGAGGCTGAGACTGGAGGATCTGGGTTCCCGGCCAGCCTCAGCTACCTAGTGAGGCACTCCACAACTTAGTGAGACCCTGTTTCAAAATAAAGAATAAAATATAGGGCTAGGGGTATAGCTCAAAGGTAGAATGCCCCTGAGTTCAATCCCCAGTACTGCAAAAAAAAAAAAAAAAAAAAAAAAAAAAAAAAAAAAAAAAAAAAAAAAAAAAAAAAAAAAAAAAAAAAAAAAAAAAAGATAAGGATTGAGTAATATGGATGGTATAAACTCATAATCAATCATATTTGTAACCTAATCTTTATCAAGACTTATTTCTCTCTAATTCTGTCATGAAAACAATATTCTGTTAACCTCATTTAAATATCAAAATTTACATCCTATTAAATCTAAAGAAGAAAATCTTTCCTAATTAAAGTGGAATACAGCTTATCAAACACAAAAGAAAAAATTTCATTTATTGAATAGTTTCAGGTGTTAGAATTTGAGTATATTCATATGAAAATATGGATAATTTACATACCAAATATTATCAGTATAACAATACTTTTAAAGTTGAAACTTTTAAGCAAATAAAAAAAACAAGTACTGTATTTTATCAGATCCAAATGTTACCAACTGTAATATTCATCATTGTCTTATATGCCTCCGAGAAGGAAATGATTAAATTGGTAAATCACTTTCTCATCACTTTCTTAAAGCCAACTTCTAGGGAAATTTTAAAAATTTCTTTTTTCAAAGGCTAGTTAAAGTTAAATTTTGGAAAATATTATGAAATATGAATTTAAAAAATTAAAAAGAATACTCATATTTATATGTTTGTGTTCTTCTTAGAAAAATAATACTTCCTTATAACTTCATACTGTTAAAACTTTATCAATAATATTATTTTGTGTATTATAAAATTTACAAGTGTATTATTAGAATTACCGTTAGTCCTCTCATTGTTTTCAAAAGAAAATATTGTTCAATATGCAAAGAGAATTATAGTATAAATAAAATATTCTGTCAGAATATATTCATTTCTATTTACTGGAAAAGTGCTATAAATATGTAATTTCCACTTAAATTATTATTTCATACAGTGTACTTGAGAAAATACACAAAGACTTTTTTGAAGGTATGTATGGCATTTTTACACAACTTCTATGTATCTAGTTATATATCTATCTCAGATGTCTTCCTAATCTGCTATTAAATCTGAATAACTAGAAGAAGCATACATGTGCATTAAAATAGGTAAGATTAAATTTTAATTCCCTAAGGAAAGAATACCCTGATAATATCTGCCTAGTTAACACTCTTTTATGTCTCTTTTAATGAGAAACATTTTTTCTCACATCACAGAAATCCATGTATTAACATCATCTGGGCCCCTATTCCTTGGGTGTTTTTAAGATTTTGCTTCATGGTTATAGAAAGTAAAGTGATTACTCTAATTTAGTTATTTACACCTAGTTAAAACTACTCAGTTCTTAAATAATACATTTGATATTACATATTTCTGTTTTACATTGAAAAATTAAAAACATTCCCTTTTGCTAATTCAATTTCAATTTTATTTTCTATAAAAATTATTCTGCCTCAAATTCATCCTTTGAAAATATATAGGTTTAAAAAAAGATTTTTTTACACAATTACTTACCTGTCCTTAGCAATGTT
>PVLC010041529.1:0-13343 GCA_004027655.1 Graphiurus murinus | reverse complement strand
CCACGCCTGGGCTGTTAGCTGTGTCCCCGTGTATTTAGCCACTCACGGTGTCTGGCTCGTCCCCGCTGCTCCTTCCACAGCCTAAATCTCTGAGTCTATCCTTTGTACAGTTGCGTCGGTGCAATCCAACCTACTGATGACTGTGGCTCCTATTTCTGTTGTTGTCTGCCTCCCCTCTGATCGCTGGGGGGCGCAATAGGTCAATGGAGGTCTGGATAGCTGGATAGTTGGCAGGATATTACATGGGAGGGATTGGCATGCAATGTGGTGCTCAGGTTCGCGGTGCGCAGTGCCCTCTCCTTTGTTTTTCCTGAGCTCTGTGTGGTTCCACTCCTCTTTCTATCTGTCAAGCTTGCTGCCTCCTGGTTCCAGCCTTGCTGTACAGTCGGTCCCCTAGGCTCTGTTGTGGAGCCCCGGATATGTCCCGCTGGAGTTTAGGCTGATCGCACCACACACTCCCGTCGCTGTGTCCGGTGGTAGAATGCCCCGCCTGGGTGGAGCGTGGGGGTCTGGAGGTGCCCACACCACGCCCGGTCCCCGGGTCCGCCGCGGTGCCCAGCCCTCGGAACTGGGCTCACCTCTGCAGTCCCAGGTCCCAATTCCGGGAGCCCGCAGCCCTTGGCCCGATGTTAGCAGTCTGCGCCGCGCCTGAAGACCGGCAGAGGTGCTGCCTGGAGTACTCCCTTGTTTCCAGACCCACTCTCCGCGGTCCCTGGGTCCGCCGGAGTGCCTAGTTCTGGGAATCAGACTCACCTCCACTGCCCCGGGTTCTCGCTCCGCCAGTGAGCCCCGGCTCACCTCCGCAGTTCCCAGTTGCAGCTCTGCCGAGCCTACGGGCTGCGGCTGGCCGGAGGCCGCGGCCCGCACTTGCCTGCTGTCCCTCCGAGGTGTTGTTTGGAGGACTCCTTTGTTCCCCCCGACCGGCTATCTGAGTTTTCTTCTGTTGTGGTTCAGCTTTCGCCCCTTTTTGTTGCTTTTTTCCTTCTGTAAAGAAGCTGGTTTTGGGGCAAATTTGATTTGAAAGAACAGCGTCTGGGGAGAGGTATTTCACTCAGACGCCATCTTGTCGATCCCCCAAGTAAAGTATTCTTGGTTGGAAGTTTTGTTTTTGTTTTTGTGTTTTGTTTATAATAATTTGGATATATCATCTCACTTTCTCCTGGCCTGCAAAATTTCTGCTTAGAAATTCACTAATAATATTAGCTTTTTATGTGATATTTCTTTTCTACTGCTGCCTTCCAAATTCTTTGTCTCTTGTTTTTGACAGTTTTATCATAATGTGTCTCAGTGAATTCCTCTTTAAATTGATCCTCTTTAGGACCTTCTGAGCTTTACGTACCTGGATGTACTTATTTCTTTCCAAACTTGGGAAATTCTTGGGAATTTTTCTTTAAATAAAATTTTTTCTCCCTTTCTTTTTCTCTTCTTCTGAGACTTCCATAATTTATATATTAGTTCTATCAATAGTATCCCTTGAATACCATCAGTTCCTTCATTTTTTCTCTTTTTTTATCTTTGACTGAATAATTTTAAATAACTGTCTTTCAGTTACAGATTCTTTCGTCTTTTGACCAATGTGCTGTTGATACGGCTGATAGTCTCTACTGAATTTTTCTTTTCATGTATTATATTCTTTTCTTCACAGTTTTTGTAGTTTTAAATTATTTCTACATGTTTGTTGAAAGGATCACTTTGTTCAAGTATTGTTTTCAGGTATCAAGAGTTGTTAACCTGTGTTGTCTTTTTGCTCTTTGAGCTTTTCTTAAACAATTGCTTTGAATGCTTTGTAAGGCAATTCACATATCTCCATTTCTTTTGAGTTGGTTATAAAAAAAAATTATGCTGCTTAAGTGGTTATATGTTCTCTTCATTTTTCATGCTCTTGTAGTCCTGTGTTGTTTTCTCATTTGAAGTTGGAGTTACTTCCTCTAGTGTTTACCAGCTGGCTTCAGAAAAGAAATATCTTCACCAGTGGGTGCAGCTATGAATTCTGAGGCTCTCTCTAAACTTTTTGATAGATGTGCTCAACTTTGTTCCTTCTTGTGGGGAAATTGTGCACATTTTTTGGATTCCAAAAATCCAGGGCAGGTGCTAAGGGCCTCTTTGCTGTCTCTAGGAAATTGTTCTGAAATGCTCAAATTTGTCAACTTTCTTCCAATCCCATCAAATTGTGCTATCTGTCTGCACATTCTTACAAGCTGTGTACAGAGGCTTGCAGTTGCTATCTGCAGGGGTGCATGGGAGCCAGCCAGAGTGGATACCTGTGCAAGGCACTGAGGACATGGAGGGACCTATGTACTAGTTGATGGGAGCTACATAGAAAGCATCCTGAGTCATTTAAGGACATAAATTTTAATAAACTATCCAAAGATGGTGAGATCTGTGGCTTCTTGTTCAGTTTTAGGACCTGGATGCTCTGAGTACCCCCCTGCCCTCCCTACTCCTAGCCTCTTCCAACCACTCAGATATGATAATCCCTGAAGTATTCTGGGTGGGAAAACAAAGTAGTGGACTTCTTTGGAAGTGTTCCACACATCTGAGAAAACTCACTATGCTTTCATCTTCCTCTGTGAAAAAAGACATGGGTGAAGGGGACTTTTGTTAGCACTGAGTTTTACTCACTTGGGGTAGACGGGATGCAGGTAAAGTGAATTTGTTCTTTCTACCCTCCTCAATACATCTCTTTCTTAATTCTTTGTTTTAATTGTGTCCTGGAACTTCTCTGTTAGACCTGGAGACTCCCACAAAGATATTCTCAACTAGGAGTGGTTATCAAAATCATTGCTTCTGTGGAGAGATGGCAGTAGTAAGTTCCCATGCTGCCAGCACACTGATGTCCATCTCTCAATACAACTTTATTTTTAATGACTAGATTATATTTATCATAGGAAAATACAATTTCAAAATTACTGTGATGAGAAAGAAATATGTGTTTATTTCATTTATTTGCTTCTTCCTGATTCTTTACTAGATCACTCCGTGCTACAATTCAGTCAACACACTCAAATAATTTGTGTACCTAAGATGTAACTATTGTTCAGGGTTGACTTTATCACAGGATATGTAGAGGTTATTTTCAAAATAAATTTCTATATTTAGCCTAATAATGCAATATATCAACTGTGGAATAGAAATATTTGTTTATTAATGTATTGAAGATTTAACATTTTAATTTGTGGTTTTGAGTCTTAGGCACATTAACTATAATTTCAAAGTTAAATTTAATGGAATGAAAACTTTTCAAATTAGATGAATACATCCAGAAAGAAAAACAAATTACAAGTGAAAACATCATTTTCTTAATGAATTCACAATATAAATTTGACCATGCATTCAATCAGTCCCAAGGGATATTTAGCATTTTTTGTTTTTCCGTTCAATATATCTTTCATTTACTCTTTCAGCCCCTTTCTTTCCTTCTCTTCTTTCTTTCTTTCAACTTCTCTTTCCTATTCTTTACTCCCAGGTTCCTTTTCAGCCTGTGTAGCAATAAGAGCTCTGCCAAACCTGTTTATATTTTCACATTCTGTCCCTGTCATCAGTTACAATCTGAAGATTTGCGTATCAGTAACTTAATGAATTTGTCTATGTTCAACTTCTTAACTAACAAAGTAGTGTGGGCTCCTGAAAACACATCACAGTGTATTGTTTTACCTCCAACTCCCAAACTTTGGTTTACAGAACAGCAAATATTATTCTTATACTTTCAACTAAATTATTATTATAGAATTCTCAATATTTCTAACTAGGACTCTTCTAGTTATTGTAGGATTACTTTTTCCCCAAAGGGAGCTATTAATCTTATGTTCATAAGAATGTATTCCTGTCCTAATTAAATATTTGTAGTTTAAAAAGCAATCCTCACTCTCCAACTGAAAGCATTTTCTTTCTGTACTGCATGTTAAGAACTGTGAAGGATATGATATTTTATCATACTTGCAAGCTAATACATTACTCTACCATAGAATCCTGAATGTTCTCGGAAGACTTGATGTTCCTGTGTCAGAGATAAAGGACAGTTCATTAATGTCAACAATAGCAGTAGCCAGACTCTCAGCATTTGGCTAAGTCCCTGATTCCCAATTCCTACACAGCAATGCAAAGAAGCCCAGGTGATAACTGCACACACAGTGCACTAAATTACAGGAAAGGAACTTGAGCTTAATGATCCTGAGTCTTTTAAGATGGGCAGTAAGTATACATGCACTTTTCTCTGAAAGTAAACACTACATCTTCCAAAGCAGTTCAATACACAAATGTCCTTGAAAATATAGTCCAGAACAATGGCAGTCACTGTCTCTGTTCACTAGATACAGAAACACAAAAGACTAATAGGGAATTGTCTCCCAATGTTTATTGAGGTCACAGCTAGGGGAAGGACATACAGATACATCACTTTATAGTAGTTTTACATATTAAATAACACTTCTAAGTTGGGTGTGGTGGCGCATGCTTGTAATCCCAGTACCTGGGAGACTGAGACAGGAAGATCATAGGTTCACAGCCAGCCTCAGCTACTTAATGAGGCCCTCTGCAACTTAGTGAGACCTTGTTTCAAAAGAAAGAATAAAAATTAGGGCTGGGGGTGTTGCTAAGAGGTAGAATGCCCCTGGGTTCAATCAGTACCCACCAAAAAAACCCCCACTTCTAAAGAGCTGATTTCTTTGGGGAATATATATATATATATACAC
Source organism: Graphiurus murinus (assembly GCA_004027655.1). Taxonomy (NCBI): domain Eukaryota; kingdom Metazoa; phylum Chordata; class Mammalia; order Rodentia; family Gliridae; genus Graphiurus; species Graphiurus murinus. The sequence goes on along the minus strand of PVLC010041529.1, from coordinate 8,652 downwards.
ACACACACACACACACACATATATATATTACACATATATATGTACACATATATATACATATATATAATATGTATTCTGCGAAGAATATATATATGTATATATATATATCACTATATTATGCTTATAAAATGCCATGTTCTTTTTTGAACCATGTTTTCCATATTACAATTTGGGGTGTTTTTAAGAAAAAATTAAATCTCTGAATACCACACAATAATAAAAATTAAATTAGACATTTCAGATGTTTGACCTTTATAACATAGACTATTAGGAGGCTTTAAAATATTGAAATAAAATATTCAATTTATTAAAAATTCTCTTGCAATTTTTAGCATTATGCTAAGTTACTTTTAAGTCATAAAAAATCCCAGAGTGATACAAACTTAATATGCTATGGTTACAGACTATTAGAGAAAACTGTTTTCTAGAAAGATCCTTTATAATACCATGGTAGATGGTCAGTTAATGATGTCTGAAGAAATGTAGGGAGAGATGGGTCACAGAATATGTTTTTTAAAAAATTATGGCTGATCTATAGCTGAGAAATAAATGTGCATTAACCAAGTAAATGAGTTATTCTCTCTTTGGTTATGTTTCTACCAAAAAAACCCATGGAAATATTCTTCTGTTAGAGTTTAATTATTATTTCTGGCAATGATTTCGCTTTCTTCTTAGATTGCATATTATATGCATAAATTACCCAATCTACTTTTTCATATGTCTACTTTTTTCATTAAAGACTTAGTTATTTTAATCATGGGTATTTTTAATTCCCTGACTGAGAGTTCCAACATCTTTGTACATCTGAGCATGGTTCTGAATGACTGCTTCACCTGTTCAAACAGATTTTGATTGACTTCTGTAATGCTTTGTAATTTTTGGTTGAAAGTCAGACATACGTGAGGTTACAGAAACTGAAGTTAATGTGTGGATTTATGTTGCTCTAGCTAAGAGTTGAGCTGTGTTTAATGTATGTTGCAGCTTTAGTTGGTGGCAGCTATGAATTTCTCTAATGTTCTTGCTGTCTCCTCTGTTTTCCTTAGGTTTCCCTATGAACTTCTTCTTAAACAAAGACTAGGCTTTAAAGCTCTTTTAGCTATAATCCATATATACTGGAATCTTGATATGGTAACATGAAATGGGCTGAGGGAGGAATTCTATAATTTTTTGATGAAATTCTTCAAGTCTTTAGTGGTCCTATATCTTTGTGTTGTAATATTCAGAAGTATTTCTCTAGTTAAATATCCTTATTTCTTTCCCTGGACACAGTACCTTAATCTACTTTATTGATCATTTCCCTTCCCTCAGGTTATAGAGAAAGAACAGAGAGTTTAGACTGTGAGGAATTCACTTCCCTTGGGATAAGGCGCTGTCAAATTTCTTTCCCCTGGGTATAGAACTTTGTTAAGAATATTGGGCATATTCCTCAATGATTACTCTATTCTTCTTGCCAGAGTCTTGAAGAAATCTTTTCAGGTCATCACAAACAATAATATGTGCTGGTAAGGATGTGGAGAAATAGAACACTTATACATTGTTGGTGGGATTGCAAAATAATGCAGCCACTTTGGAGACCAGTATGGAGGTTCCCAAGAAGACTGGGAATGGAACCACCATATGACCTAGCTATTCCACTCCTGGGTCTCTTTCCAAAGGGATCAAAATCAGAATACTATAGTAATACCTGCATTTCTATGTTTAGAGCAACACTATTCACAATAGCCAAATCATGGAACCAGCCTAAGTGTCTATCAACAGATGAATAAATTATTAAATAATGGGCTTTACACACAATGAAATTCTACTCAGGCATAAAGAAAACAAAATCATGTCATTTGGATAGAAGTAGAGAATATTATGCTAATTGATATCAGCCAGTTGCACACACACACAAAAAAATATGTAAGATAATGTTTTCCCTCATATGTGGAAGCTACAAAGAAACTGGGATACAAAAGGGACTGCAGACAAAGGAGGAGAGACCCCAGTGGAGTGATGGAGTGGATCTTTACGTGAATTTCAATCTAGCAAAGCCCTTCCTTTCCTTGTGAAATCCATTTTTGAAGATTGAAGACTGGCTTTCCATAGAGAGTCTCATATTTCAGATTTGCCTGCTTTTGTTCTTCTGATGATGTTAAATTATTGTTTAGTCATCTATATGTTCTGTAAACTAGTAGTTATATCTAAAAATAATCATTGATTAGAATAATTTTAGAAGAGTATTTCATAGGTAATACTCTTCTTCATTTCCTACAAATCATGCCAAAAAGCATGTAAACTAAATCAGCAGTCTTTCTATTAGTATAGGGGGCTCTCTCCATTGAACTTTTCTGTTTTTCTCAAGAAGTGATCTGTATTATCCCTATGTTTTTATCAAAGTGCCATGTCCTTGAAAAAACTAAGTCCCATTTTCCCAGTTCCTACCATATAGTTGTTTAGGTTCTACAGAATTCTACTAACTTGAATTTTCTTTTACTTGAGCAAAAAGGCTCTTTAATTCACAAAACTACCAGGTAGGGTAGGGGAAGCCATGACAATTACATATTTTGATTTCCATTTTGGATTGATCACCCTCATGCAATGAGATTGTATTTCAGCAGGATTAGGTAGAAAATACAGATGCAAGGAAAATGTATTTGTCCCAGACAAAAGATGAAGCAAATCTATATACATGGCTAGTTGTAGAAACTGGATGAGACATAATTCAAGAAATATTTAGGTGGTAATTATATAGGAATTTCAGTTTTATTTAAGTGAATATCTTTGTATTTGAAGTTAGCATCAAACATCTTCCTGACCTTTTGATGAAACAGAAGCAATCAAAATTATATATGGAATAAACTGAAGGAAGACTATATGAATAGGTCATAAGTACTGTATTTGCAACACCAAATAATTGCAGGGTGGTTTTCATTAAAAGTAAAAGAAATATCACAGTCAATTAAAGTAAAAAATAAGGGTTGGTATGGTGTCACACACCTATAATCCCAGTTGGAAAGCTGATGCAGAAGGATTGCAAGTTTGAGGTTAAGTGTGGAAACAGCAAGACACTATCACAAAAAATAAAAACAGTAGAAAATAAGGTAGTCATGTTCTTTTACTCATATATCTAACCATATACAGGACTATGCAAAACTGTTAAAGAGAGAAATTGTACCAGACACTTGTTTAAATACCCAAGAAATATTTCATTCAAGATTATTGCATTAGGAGACAGAAACTCCTATAGTAACCAACAGGTGTTAAAATTGAACTCAACTCCCCTAAAACAAAATCAGGAGTACTTTCAAATACTAAACTGAGCTAACAGAAAAGTACTGGAGGATGCAAAATAAAGACAAGAGGAGGCATTGGCCAGTGTGATTGGGCTGTGTTTGCTAACTGTTACTTATGGAAATCATTGCCCTATCCTCCCAGTGATTGAGAAACAAGGTCCCTTCTTGATGATCGCATTTCAAAGGGTTTTTGGGAAAAATATTTCTGGGTTGTAGAAATCTTACATCTCAAAAAAGCAGAGAAAAAAATTCCCAATTGTAATTTTTCTAATGTAAAGGCTCTAAGAGAAGGGGGAGGGGGTCAAATGCCTGGGCCTGCAGAGAAGAAGCCTGTCCAAAATGCAATCAAAGTAAAGAGAACATGAAAGGTGTCTTGATCAAAAATCATGAAATAGAGGTTGGAAGCAAAATAAGTTGCCTAGATTGTGAGACCTTCTGGGATGTGATTATAAATAATGTGATTATCATTTTTATGTTTAGCTGCATTAGTAATATAGCATAAAGCAAATACAAACACATTCTAGCTATAATAATGAGAAAGATGAAAGCCAATAGAAGAAAAAAATGATCCTTTGATTTTCAATTTATAAATTCTACAGCTACTAATTCACCTTGAAAGATTTCAAATCTAAGAAAGCTTCAGAAATGTAACAGTAGTATTTTTAACCAGGGAGACATTTTTTTCCTAGTGTCCATGAAGCAGAAACAGTTATTTGACATAATCTTTTCTACTTATTAGAGTGAAATTTCTTTTCTAATCATGCACATTCCCACTCTGCTCTAAATAAGCATAAGTGATTTAGATAGTGAGCTTGTGACAGAGAAGCAAATGAACCAGCTAGAAAAAAGCATTCAGCCTTCCATGAGGCAATCCTCTGTCACTACAATAATAAAGTGTGGCTTCAAGCTAATAGCTAACTCCAGGAGCTTTGTACTGGAGGACTTTGTGCAATATTAATTTTTGTTTTATTTTCAGTTTCTAAAATATTTATTATAGTCTTAATTGTTATATGGTTGATATGTTGAAATCCTAAATCCCTATAGCTCAGTATGTGACCTTATTTGGAGATAGGATCATTACAGAGAAGATCATGTTAAAATGAAATCATTAGGTAAACCCTAATCCAATATGACTGGTGTCTTGGTAGAAAGGAAATTTGAACACAGAGTCAGATATACATAGAAGAAATATCATATGAGTAGTCACAGCATAAGATGACTCTTTGTAAGCCAAGGACAAGTCCTTCCCTGGGGTCCTCAGGAGAAACCAGCCCTTCTAACCCCTTGATTTTGGACTTCTATCCTCTGTATCTCTGAGACAAAAATTTTCTGTTGTTTAAATTACCTAGTATATGGTCTTTTGTTATAGCAGCCCAAGCAAACTAATACAAGGACCTTAGGATTAAGAAACTTTTTTTATATTTGTATGTTTGCTACCTTCTCGCTGAACTATAGTTTGAAAAAAAAATGTTATGCTTCTTCCTTCTATTTACTCTTGTGCTATTTTCTAGTTTGATTCACTATTTTTTCAAAGCAATGTTATTTATATTTGGTTTATAAAAATTAAACTTTTATTGTTCTTGGAAATTTTTATTAATAAATATTTATTAAATCCACTGGCTTGTTGACTCAGAATGTTAAATCCTTCCTAATTGGCCCAACAAGAACTTGAGTAATATGTAATACATATACATACACATACACACACACACACACACACACACACACACACACACACACCTAAATCCTAAATCTTTGGTGAACAATAAATATTCCCAGATTTATAGAAAATAATGAGCTGTTCTATTTATTATACCAAAAGCTTAAAACAATTCCCCTTTTAAATGTGAAAACTCTTAACCCAGAAAATCATATATACACATTTAACTATTTACCATTATTGAGAACTAAAGTAACATTAGTATATAGTACATTCAATGACATCATAAATATATACATATATTTATTTGTATGTGATATATATGTATACACATACTTTTATATTTGAAATTCACAAAAGAAAAAATTATACTTAACATATAAGGGCAGGTTTGACTTTTAAACAGATATCAAACTAACTACTTTATTTTTCATGATGCAACATAACATATTTCATATTCTAAATTTGAAAAATTTAATACTTATTCCAGTTTGTTACAAAAAGAAAAGAAAAATTTATCCTACTAGTTCTTTTTTTTTTTTTTGCGGTACTGGGGATTGAACTCAGGGGCATTCTACCTCCGAGCTACACCCCCAGCCCTATTTTTTATTCTTTATTTTGAAACCGAGTCTCACCAAGTTGCGGAGTGCCTCACTAGGTAGCTGAGGCTGGCTGTGAACCGGGATCCTCCGGTCTCAGCCTCCCGAATGCTGGGATTACAAGCATGCGCCACCATGCCCGGCTCCTACTAGTTCTTGATTACGAAATTAATCAGGTACTAAGGAGAAAATGTAGAAGAGTGCATTCTCATTTTTTTAAATTCTGAGACAATATTTGCTCATCTTCATGGGGCACAATGTGATGTTTTGGTATACATATATATATATATATATATATATATATATATAGTGTGTTTTTATATATATATAGTGTTTATACATAAAGAAAATGTCACATAAATTATTTGCTACTCAAGGACTCAATATTATATTTCTTTTATAAATGACACTGTCTTCAAGTTTATCTTACTTCCTAGTGTTCTTGATGGATCTTAAGGATACTGCAGGAACCTAAATCTTAAAATCTTTAAATAGATGAGAGCCCATAATAAATAATGCATTTTTACATTTATATAAGATATTCGGCTTGACTATTTTAAAGTTAAAAAAAAAAAGAAAGAAAAAGCAGCAGAAGCAATTCTGCCTAGGTATTTTCAGCAACAAATCAAACACTAATCATCATTTTGCTTATATTTTGCTATTTGTCATCAGGACTGCCGTAGCACACAATAGTGTACAGTAATGTCTCTCAGTGACAGATTAATTGATTTTTTTCTGTGTCTCACTTTAGAATATTGTAAAGTGCCAAGTTGGGCTAGATTTCCTAATATTAATTCCCAGGCAGTGTCCCCATATTGTCTTCTTCACAGCTTTCTCTAGGGAATAGTCCAGGGATGAGAGACAGCTTAGGTCTTCAGAGGAAGAACAGGGCTTTACTTCATTCTCCTTGGTGGCAGGACACAGAGAAGGACAGGTGTCTTGATTTGGAACTTTACCTCCACTATTCCCTCTCCTGGGACTTTGCTTCCTTGGTCACATCGTTCAATCTCTCACCTCCTGCAAATCTTTTCTCAAATCCCTCCTCTTCAACATAAAGAATTTTAAGTGTCTTCTTTAATACAAAAAACTGTCCCCTAGCATTTGAATTCCTCTCCTGTTTTTCTTTTTTTCAAATGCATTTACCACTATTTAATACATTAACCCATTTTGTAATTTATTATACTTATAGTTTATCACCAATAAATCTAGATAAACATAAACTTTGTTAATACAGAGATTTTTTTTATTCCTATTTGTTTCCTGCACATGAGGAATAATACTTCATAATAGGCACATACTAGGCACATACTAGCTGTATTCACTAAATATCTGTTAAATGATTGAATACATGACTAGCTACAGAGGAGAATGCTACTACTTCTTGTTGCCTGGATGAACACACAAACAACCCCTGCTATGGATTAGTAAATGAACTAGAAGTCTGCCCCACCTGTTTCTTAAGGATTTGGGGAAAAGAACTCTGGTGAACAAAATAGCTCCCTGAAGTAGACTGGGTAGAACTGTTACCTGAGAGGGACTGGATTTCCTTTCTGCCATATGCTGGTTTCCTGTTACAAGAGAAATGCCAACAATGTGATCTTCATGAGCTCTAGGAATCACACAATCTTGTGCCAACAAGGTAAAAACTGCAAATTACTCAAGGATTCTTAGTAACTTAAGGGAAGATCAAGTTAGAGATGGAGGATGGAGCAGTTCCTGCTAAAATGGAATTGAAAGAAAGGCAGAAAAGAATGTAACAAAGCAAGAGGAAAAAAAAAAAAAAGTTACAAAGGAAACCAAACAAAAAAATGAACTATTCACAAACTCTTTTAGAAAAATAATAAAGTCAGGAAGGTTTGGACTCTCATTCTATGAAGCATTATCTTCATATAAAAACTAGAAAAAGGGTCAGGCATGGTGGCACCTGCCTATAATACTAGCACTTGGAAGGCATAGAGGATTGTAGATTTGAGACCAGATTCCACAACTTAGTGAGACCCTGTTTCAAAATAAAAAATAAAATAGGTCTAGAGGTGTAGCTCAGAGATAGAATGCCTCTGGTTAAATTCCTAGCACCACTAAATTGACTAATTAAAAAATAGAAAAAGATTTTACATGAAAAGAAACCACAAACAGATATCCCTAATGAACACAGGTATAACATTTTGCAATCGAATGCTGGAAAGTTAAATTTAGCAATGTATTTTAAAACACCATGCACCATTACAAGTCAGATTTATCTTACAAATACAGGTTAATTTGACATATAAAGAGCAGTCAGCATAATGCACTATAGGCTCAGGCTAGAGAAGAAAAATTATAACCATTACAATTAATATAGGAAAATGCACTTAAATACAGCATCCATTCCTCATATCTAAAATGTCTCACCAACATGGTAATATAAGGAAATTTTCTCAATGTAATTATGAACATCTATAAAAAATGCTAAAATTATATCTAATGGTGAAAAATTGAATGCTTACCAAAATAGCTTCAGGAACAATGCAAGGAATTCCTTCTCTTACAAACTTCTATTCTTTGTAATGGAAAATCTAGCCATGGAATAAAAGGGAAAATAGGAGGAAAAAAGAAATTATAAATATTTCAAGAAAAAAGTAAATGTCTTAGTTAACAAAAAACATGACCCATGCATGAGGTAATTATAAGAATTTGCAAACAAAAGTTGTCAGAAGTAACAAGTAAGTTTAGGTAGGTCAAATATTCAAGGCAACTTTTATTCAAAAATTTATTTCTATATACTTATAAAGTAGAAATGAAAAATAAAACATTGCCAGGCATGGTGGTGCACGCTTGTAATCCCAGCATTCGGGAGACTGAGACCGGAGGATCCGGGTTCATGGCCAGCCTCAGCTACCTAGTGAGGCACTCCGCAACTTAGTGAGACTCGGTTTCAAAATAAAAGAATAAAAAATAGGGCTGGGGGTATAGCTCGGATGTAGAATGCCTCTGAGTTCAATCCCCAGTACCACAAAAAAAAAAAAAAAAAAAAAAAAAAAAAAAAAAAAAAAAAAAAAAAAAAAAAAAAAAAAAAAAAAAAAAAAAAAAAAAAAAAAAAAAAAAAAAAAAAAAAAAAAAAAAAAAAAAAAAAAAAAAA
>PVLC010041528.1:0-13347 GCA_004027655.1 Graphiurus murinus | reverse complement strand
AGTTACATTTGGTAACCACAGTCCTTTTGTAAGGGTCCTTTAGTAACAGTCATTTAGTAACATTGTAGTTACATTTAGTAACTAACTAGTAGTCATGTAATGTAGTTACTATTGTACTCAGGTTATATGTAATTTTTTAAACCTGTTTTCCTATTTTACAATATATTGTGAAAGTCTCCCTATTTCCTTAGTCAGCTTTCCGAATATTGCTTTTGTTTTCTCCATGGTAGTATGTACATGCACGGAGATGCCATGAGTTATTTAACCTCTTCTCTATTGTGACACAGTTAGCTTCTTCCTACCATTTACTGTTTTGGGGGGTTTTTTTTTTTTTGGCAGTACTGGGGATTGAACTCAGGGACATTCTACCTCCGAGCTATACCCCCAGTCCTATTTTTTTTACCTATACTAACTTGTACCTAACAAAGATATGATTACAATGCACCAATTAAAAATAAATAAATTAATTTTAGTGATTGACTTTGATGTGTTCATGAAAGTACATCATGCTCATTAGGGTGTCTCCTCCTCCTCCCATTACCTTCCGTTAAGTCAAATTCTTTGCTCACCTTCTTCATCTGGAGTCCCTCTTATGTTCCATTTTCCCCCTAGCTTCCACATATTAGGGAGAGCATACAATTTTTAACTTTTTGTGACTGACTAATATCACTTAACATAATGTTTTCCAGTTCCATCCACTTCCCTGTAAATAATATGATTTTGTTCTTCTTTATGGCTGAGTAAAATTCCATTGTATACATATCCCATAGTTTTGTAATCCATTTATCTGTTGATGGACATCTTGGCTGGTTCCATAGTTTGGCTATTGTAAATTGTGCAGCTTTAAACATAGATACACATGTGTTGGTCTGATAGTTTGGTTTCCATTCTTTTGGGTAGATACCCAGAAGTGGTATTGCTGGATCATATGGTAGGATCATTCCCATTCGTCTGAGTTTCCTCCATACTGTTTTCCAAAGTGGTTGCACTAATTTGCAATCCCACCAACAGTGTATTAGGGTTCCCACTTCTCCATACCCTCGCCAGCATTTGTTGTTGTTTGTGTTCTTGATGATTGCCATTCTGATTAGAGTTAGGTGAAATCTCAAGGTAGTTTTGATTTGCATCGAGCTGGGCGTGGAGGCGCATGCTTGTAATCCCAGCATTTGGGAGGCTGAGACTGGAGGATCTGGGTTCACAGTCAGCCTCAGCTACCTAGTGAGGCACTCCGCAACTTAGTGAGACCCTGTTTCAAAATAAAGAATAAAAAATAGGGCTGGGGGTATAGCTCGGAGGTAGAATGCCTCTGAGTTCAATCTCCAGTACCGCAAAAAAAATAAGAAAATAATAAAAAAATAAAAAACCTGTACATGGTGAAAAAATCCAGGCATTTGAGTGGGATACCATTAAAAGTAAAACCTGCTATTTTCTTGTTCTGGTCCTCAGAGGAAGCTACTTTTGATTGTTCATTGTGTATCTTTCTGGGAAGTTAAATATATAGCACAATATACCTCCAACATACCCCTTTTCTTTTTATACGCATGTGCTCATGGTGCATGAACTGCTATGCATCCACATCAATTTTGTTTCCTGAAGCCATGGAATGGTAGAAAGCTCCCAGGATGTGAGTCCCAGACTCTGCTGTTTGTAGCCCTACACACATTACAACCTGAGTCTTTTCCCTCCCATATTGAACAAGGATGCTTGGCTTAGAAAATCTCAGCATAGTAGTTTGGCAATGAAATTTCAAGATAAAATTATGCCGAAGAGTTGTTTGTTTGTGTACTAGGGATTGAAACCCAGAGCATTTCACCCCTGAACTATACCCCTAGCCGTATTTATTTTTGAAACAGGCTCTCACTAAATTGCTGGTCTCAAACCTGTGATCCTCCTGTCTCAGCCTCCCAAGTACTGGGATTACAGGTGTGTGCCACCATGCCTGGATTTTGTTTTAATTTTTACTTGTACCTAATTATTGCCCTTTGCTTTTCTTTCATTTTTGCCATGGTATATTTAAAATTTTTTTTGAATTATTTTAAGACTGGTTTTGCTAAATGGAGTTAGAATGGGTGTTGGATTTAAGTAGAATGTAGTCAATACATATCATTAGACATTAATGACATGTTTTTTTTTTTTATACTATGTTCATACTTTCCCTAAGTGTCATGTTTGCTTTGCATTTTCAGGTATGCTGATTTTTTAGTGTTTGTGTTTGAATGTGCATTTTCTCTTCAACAGACACAACAAGAGGAGAAAATTTTTTGTGGACCCTCGTTGCCACCCACAGACAATAGCTGTCGTCCAGACTCGAGCCAAGTAATTAATTTCATTTCTGTTGTGAACCCAGAGTAATATCATGATCATCTCTTCTGTTTCTTTCTCATGTCCAACCTGATTGGACATGAACCTGCTGTGTGTGTGTGTGTGTGTGTGTGTGTGTGTGTGTGTGTGTGTGTTTTACTGGGGATTGAACCCAGGGACATTTTATCTCCAAGTTACACCCCCAGCCCTATTTTATTTTTATTTTGAAACAGGGTCTCACTGGGCTGATGATAGTCTCACTACTTGCTGTCCTCAAATCTGTGATCCTCCTGTTTTAGCCTCCTTAGTACTGGGATTACAGGTGTGTGCCACCAGGCCCAGCTGTGAGTATGCTTTTTTTTTTCTTTTTCTTTTTTTGTGGTCCTGGGGATTGAGCCCAGGGGCATTCTACCTCCGAGCTATTCCCCCAGCCCTATTTTATTTTCATTTTGAAACAGGGTCTTCCTAGGCTGATGATAGTCTCACTACTTGCTGAGGCTGTCCTCAAACCTACAATCCTCCTGTCTTAGCCTCCCTAGTGCTGGGATTGATTATAGGCATGTGCCACCATACTCGGTTTATAAACTTGCTTTTAAGTGGGATTATTGTGTTTTGCTCTCCTCCCACTTTCTTCCAGAGATCTCTCTTGGTAATTACATTGTCAAAGTCGAGGGGGAAACACAGAGTGAGGTGTGCTCCTCTGTGCCTGGCTAAATCATCTTAAGTGTTTCAGAAAGTTTGAAAAACAGGTGGAAAAGTAGAACTCACAAACAACTATTATGATTTTTTCATTTATTCCCTGAAAACATAATTTATGGGGAATGCTCTCAATACTTAGGTGTAATATGATGTAAAGTATATTTCATTTGATTAGTACTATAATCAGGTGAAACAAACCTAGCACACCCTCCACTTGTGCGTATTCTCTTTCCCCATGGGAATGTTGGGCATCCTCCTCCCCATGCCCTGTGCCCCTTCAGAAGGAGTTTTCTGACATGATCATTGTCGCAGGGTTTTAAGAATCTAGGGAAGTGCTTCCTTCTTGTCTAACCAATGGTTTTGTATTCACCTAAGGCTGATCCAAGGTGACAGTGTGATGGCTCTTGCTTCTTGAGCCCAAGGAAGCGATGCTCCTGTCACCTCTCAGGAGTAGGTTCTGAAGGGAAAGGTTGAAGGGGAGGGAGTGTACGGGACAGCTGCTGAGCCGCAGGATGCACTCTAGCTGGTATGAAGCATGTTATCACGGAGGAGGATGGGCCAGGTGCAGGATGGGGTGGGGCAGGGAGGACATCAAGTGAGGGCACAGAAAATGGATGCCATCTCACTGAGAAGAACCTTTATTTCATTGTTCCTTGTACAATGAAAGCCTGACTGTGCTTTGTCCCCTGTCTTTCCAGATATTGTGGAGTCCTCATTGAACTGAAATTACCCCACGAAATGGACTTCAGTGGGAAAGATGTCAGTGGGGTGTTGTTTCAGTACCCAGACACTGAGGGGAAGGTGGAGGACTTTACAGACCTCGTGGAAAGAGCCCATCAGACTGGGGTAGGCAGACCCCCTTGCAGGGTTTCAGGGAGGTATATTCTAGCTTTTGTCCATCCAGTCATCTGTCTATCTATCTATCTAGCATTTATATTTTGGTGAGTCTTAATTTCTTTGCCATTATCACAGGGAAAGGTGAAACTCTCCTTCCTACTCCTTTCTCTTAGATTATTTTGTTCACCGATTCCTGACATATGGTAGGCACTCAGTAAATATTTGTTGAATGAGTGAGCAAATGGAGTTAACAGAATATGAACCAACCCCACTTGTCTACCTGTCGTTAAAATTACTTACTGTGTACTCTGTTCTCAGGGGTAGGTAACGCCATCAATCCGTCCTTTCCTTTCCAGAGCCTGACCTGCTGTGCTACTGACCTTTTAGCTCTGTGTATCTTGAGGCCACCTGGAGAATTTGGGGTGGATATTGCTCTGGGCAGCTCACAGAGGTTTGGAGTGCCCCTGGGCTACGGGGGGCCACATGCGGCCTTTTTTGCTGTCAGAGAAAGCTTGGTGAGGATGATGCCCGGAAGGATGGTGGGGGTCACAAGGTAAATAGCTCCTGTCCCTCAACCCTTTTATTGTGGTTTCTTCTCCAGCTTGTACATGTTGATTTATCTCTGAATTTAACTGGGTCATGTTGGATCAGCTAAATAAATGGACAACAAGCTGGGTGTGGTGGTGCATGTCTGTAATCCCAGTACTTGGGGGACTGAGACAAGAGAATTTCAGGTTCACAGCCAGCCTTAGCTACTTAGTGAGGCCCTCCACACTCCGCAACTTAGTGAGGCCCTGTTTCAAAAAAAATAGGGCTAGGAGTGTAGCTCAGAGGTAGAATGCTCCTGGGTTCAATCCCCAGTTACTTACACACACACAAAATAAATAAATAAATAAATAAATAAATAAATAAATAAATAAATAAATAAATAAATAAAATAGGGCCAGGGGTGTAGCTTGGAGGTAGAAGGCTCCCTGTGTTCTATTCCCAGTACCACAAAAAAGAAAGAAAAAAAAAAGTATGAGGAACAACATAGATTATGAAAAGAGAATCTGGGGTGTGAACTAGTATTTCTCACATATCACAAATTTGTACATGTTTGAAGAAGTGTGTTTATAATTTGTAATATATTATTATTCTAGTCATATAAGTATATTTGTTTAGGATGATGGAAACCTTGAGAGAATATTTTAAGCGTGTTTTGCATCTAATTTTCTCAAAAGTATTGTCATGCAACATGATTATGTAAAGACAAATGCAATGAGAGATTATAAAGCACACATGTGGCATGTTCCATGTTATTTCCTGGACATTCCTGCTACTTGTCATACTAGCAATTTCTAAAAGTACTTTCTTGAATGTTTCTTACTTTGAGAATTTAGAGGAATGCCAGCTTCTCAGATTAAGAATTTAGAGGAATGCCAAGATTACTGGGGGGATTTAGCATAATCTTTTTGCAAAAAGCTGGACTATGAACATAAATGAACAGTCCACATTAGTGAGTGATGGAAGGGTGACACAAAATTTTGAAATGCTTTCAATTTGTGTAGGAGATTTTTAGTGTAAAAACAGTTTCATCAAGTATTCTTGCATTTTGCACTAAAACTCTTGTTTTAGTGATGCCTCTTCATCAGAGGAGAGAAGACAGAGGGCTTTCTCTTCAAAAAGTTTTGTTTGCTAATTATTTTGGCTGATTTTGATAGCAAACTTCTTAATCTTTCTGAAAAAATGGATCACATAGTTATAGGTTGGTGAAATAAAGGTTAAAACTGAGTCATGTTTATCAAGTTGTACATGGAAGGAATAACTTTAGAGACAAGTGATGAGACATTGGTAAACACTTTTTTTTTTTTTTGGTGTGTGTTTTAATTGCCATCGAGTTTTTGTACCTCTAGTACAAGAATTCTATTTTGTCAAGTATTTTCCTTTTTCCTGTATCTGCCAAGAAGCTCAGTGAAATTTAATCCTCAATCATCATTATTGTTAGACAAGGTAATTCCTGGGCAATTTTCTTTCAATATTCCTAGCCTTATTGTATATGTCACTATGTCCCAAAGTGCAAACTAAAACTCAGTAGTACCATTTAGGAGAGAAAGGTTGTTTTTCTCTTGTCTCTCTCTCTATGTCTCTCTCTCTCTCTCTCTCTCTCTCTCTCTCTCTCTCTCTCTCTCTGTACTGGGGATTTGAAACCAGGGGCATTTTACCTCTGAGCTATACCCGCAGCCCTTTTTATTTTTTATTTTGAAACATGGTCTCACTAAATTGCTGAGGCTACCCTCCTGCCTCCACCTCCCACGTATTGGGATTATAGGTGTGTACCAGTATGCCTGGCTTGGAAATTGTTTCTTTTTGAACTCACACTCCAGGACATTTGCTGAATTCACTTTAGCTTGGAAGGAAAGAAGCTGGTCCATTCATGGACCCTCTGGTACTCTGATTATCTGTGCTAACTGGAGGTATTATCTTGGTCCAGAGATGCCACTGGGAAAGAAGTCTATCGTCTTGCTCTCCAAACCAGGGAGCAACACATTCGGAGAGATAAAGCAACCAGCAACATCTGCACAGCTCAGGTAAATCAGTCACCTGACCTTACTACGAAATGCTTTATAGTCTGCAGGAGTGAGCTATTCATTGATTTACTCATTTCATTGTTCATTCACCACCTGCTGAGCAGTATGCTCACTAGAAATGGCAAAATCTTACTGTGTTCTCATTAGAACCAAAGTTCAATGTATTTGACTGCTGTTCTGTGTATGCACACATATTGCCTACACATTCACTTCATCTTAAGTGGGTTTTTTGTTTTGGTACTAGGGATTGAATCCAAGGGCATTCTGAGCTACATCCCCAGCCCTTTTCATTTTGAAATAGTGTCTCACTAAGTTGCTAAGGGGCTCACTAAATTGCTGAAGCTGGCCTTAAACCTGTGATCCTCTTGTCTCTACTTCCCAAGTACTGGGATTGCAGGCATACACCACTGCGTCCTTTCATCATGGGTGTTTTGTTCATTAATTTTATTTGGTGCTGGGGATGGAACCAGGGGTATTCTGATTCTGGGCTATACCCTCAGCTCTTTTTATTTTGAAACAGGATCTCATTAAGTTTCTGAGGCTGGCCTCGAACTTGTGATCATACTGTCTCAGTCTCCCAAGAGACTGAGCACACCCAGGATTGCAGGTGTGCTTCACCATGCCTGGCAGATCTCTAACATTCCGGGCCATAGGGCAGGTCCATTGTGGGTGGAGACTAGGGCACCCTCTTTAGGGCTGGGATGGAATCTCTCCAGGAATGGGGTCAGGAAGGCCGAGGGGGTTTCAGGAGACTGTGCAGGAGGTGGGGGTCTTGGGGCACTGTTTCTGAGAGCTCATGAAAAGTATTCATGGGATATAGTGCATGGGATAAAGGTAGAGGAGTTTCCTGGGACTTTGACCGCCCTTGAAGTTGCTCTAGGTTAGAGGGTTTCAGAAAGCCAGCAACCCGTAGGATCAGGTGGAAGACCATTCTTGAGCACAGGATCCATTTTAGGTGCACCTCTTTCCTTGAGTGTCAAAGGAAGCAAAAAGTTCCACAGCTCCCCAGTGGGAGCTACAGTGTTCTTCCCTCTTGGAGTGTGAACCACCATCAGGTTTTAGAATGCATTTCCAGAGGGACAAGGGATAAGAAGGTCTTTATGAAGATGATTCTACAGTCACTGATATTTGAAGAATTTTTCTAAGTTGATTTTCTTGTGTCACTTTTTTTCCTTGGGAAGGTGGCTGCCTCTTTTCAGGTGAAAGATCTTCCAGTTGTCCAGTGGCACAGGAAAGGCACAGTTAGTACAGGTTTTCCCTCTGCTGATCAACAAATGGATCTTTATATGGTGACCTTTTTTTTGGAGACTGAGCCCAGAAGCATTCTACTCCTGAGCTACGTGGCCAGCCTCTCCTCCTTTCCTTCCTCCCTTCCACCCTCCCTTCTTTCAACAGGGTCTCACTAAGTTGCTGACGCTGATCTCGAACCTGCCATCACCCCTGGTTTATATGGGTCCTTTCTTTTCTGTAGTTTTCTCTCCATTTGTTGAATTCTCTACTTGCATGTTTTCTTTTTCTCTGCGGCTAATTGCTCCTGGCTTGCCCTTTCTGCATGTGTCTTTCTAGAAGGAATCTATCTGATCATAAATCTATTCAGTGCCTCAGTTTTCTGCTTCAGGGCTAGAAATTCATTTTCCAAGTGAACTTGGGCTGTTCAGTGAACAAAAGTTATGTTCCTGCTTTGTTTCTTGTGTGTGGTACTGGGTATTGAACCCAGGGGCATTTTACCTCTGAGCTATACCCCCAGCCTTATTTTATTTTTTATTTTGAAACAGGGTCTTGCTAAGTTGCTGAAACTGGCCTCCTACCTGCAATCCTCCTGTCTTAGCTCCCAAGTATTGGGATTACAGGCATGTATCACTGTTCCCAGCTATGTTCCTACTTCTTAATTTATTCCAGTTCATGAAAAGCTCATATTTCATCATTTAACTTGGGTTATAAAAGGTCTGTATCACTGGATGTGGTGGTGCACACCTATAATCCTAGTACTCGATCGAAATGCTGATACAGGAGGATTGTAGGTTCATGGATAGACTCAACAACTTAGTGAGGCCTCGGCAATTTAGTGAGACTCTATTTAAAAAAAAATAGGGCTGAGGGTGTAGCTCAAAGGCAGAATCCTCCCTGGATTTAATCCCCAGTACCAAAAAAAAAAAAAAAAGGTCTATGTCTTCTTTAGCAAATTATCTTTGCCCCGGGCACCACCATGCATCATCCTGTCTGATTTTCATCTGGTGATCTTCTAGTTCACCACTATCTATTTCAGTTCATGTGTTCCTTTTCTGGTTGCATAAAACAATTATTCATACAACTTCAGTATCTTTTTCTTTGTGAGCATGAAATTATCCATTTGTGTTAGGAGATGACTGACATTTTTTTTCGTTCCTTTTGTGTTGTGCATCTTCGATCCTGGCCTTTCCCTTCATGTAGCAATTGCTTCATATTCTTAATCCAGCATTTTTCTTCCTGGAATTGCAGGGTCTACCTGGATTTTTAAAATGTTTGCATCATTGATGGAGAATGTCATTTAATTTTTATTTTTTTTTTTTATTTAATTTTTTTTTTTTTGCGGTACTGGGGATTGAACTCAGGGGCATTCTACCTCCGAGCTATACCCCCAGCCCTATTTTTTATTCTGTATTTTGAAACTGAGTCTCACTAAGTTGCAGAGTGCCTCACTAGGTAGCTGAGGCTGGCCGCGAACCGGGATCCTCCAGTCTCAGCCTCCCTAATGCTGGGATTACAAATGTGCGCCACCATGCCCGGCTCTCAATTAATTTTTAATCTCTGGAAGTCTGTTAATAATAACTAGCATCATCATTATTATTATTATTTGTTGTTGTTGTTACTATTATTTGTACTGGGGAGTGAACCCAGAGTCATTCTATCTCCAAGCTATACCCCCAGCCCTTTTTATTTATTTATTTATTTTTTAATTTTTTGCAGTACTGGGGATTGAACTCAGGGGCCTTCTATCTCCGAGCTACACCCCCAGCCCTATTTTTTATTCTTTATTTTGAAACCGAGTCTCACTAAGTTGCGGAGTACCTCACTAGGTAGCTGAGGCTGGCCTCGAACCCGGATCCTCCAGTCTCAGCCTCCTGAATGCTGGGATTACAATGCTGGGATTGCCACCACGCCCGGCTTATTTTTTATTTTGAAGCAGTGTCTTGCTAAGTTGTTGAAGGTCTCACTAAATTGCTGAGGCTCTCCTAGAACCTGGGATCCTCCTGTCTCAGCCTCCCAAGCACTGGGATTACAGATGTGTGCCACCACGCCCAGCTTATTTTTTGTTTTTTTGAAACAGGGTCTCATTAGGTTGTTGAGAGTCTCACTACTTGCTGAGGCTGTCCTTGAACCCGCGGTTCTCTTGTCACAATCTCTCAAATACTGGGATTACAGGTGTATGCAACCATGCCTGGCTATGTTTAATTTTTAAGGAATTGCCAGACTATTTCCCAAAATGATTATGTTATGTTCCTACCAGCAGGGTATGAAGGTTCTAATTCTCTACATTTGCACCAAAACTTGTTTCCACCTATCTTTTTTTGGGGGTGTGAAGTGATGTCTCATGGTGTTTTTTTGGGGGGGGGGAAGTAATAGGGATTGAACCCAGCGGTATTCTACCTCTGAGCTACACCCCTAGTCCTATTTTTTTTTTTTTTTTATTTTGAAACAGGGTCTCACTAAGTTGCAGAGAGCCTCACTAAGTAGCTGAGGCTGGCTGCGAACCCAGATCCTCTGGTCTCAGCCTCCCAAGTACTGGGATTACAAGTGTGCGCCACAACTCCCAGCTTTCATGGTGGTTTTGATTTGCACTTCTCTAATAACTAGTGATGTTGAACATCTTTTCATCATCATGTGTTGCCTTTCTTTAAGCACCTTGGTTGTTTTTTTAGGTTTGTTTTGTTGTGGGATAACCCGGTCCCACACGTGGGTTCTTGGCTTCCATGAAAAAAAGAATTTTAACACGTGTCATTTAAGAACAAAAAGTAGGAATTTATTTAGGAAAATAAGGAAAAGGGGAGAAAAACAGGTGAGCGGACATCTTCCCATCCAGATGCGCTTCCCAGGTCCAAAGAGAGCGAGGCGGGCTAAAACTCCATCTTTTATACGCTTTCAAGAGAGGTGGGCACAGAAGAAGTCTGGACCTCTTCCTTCTTTCAGGTATTGGTGGATGACAGGTAGGCGGTCCAAATTGGGCCCTCCTCTTCCTCAGGTTCGAGATGGGTCTGACCTTTGCCCTGAGTGTCTGGTTGGGGGCTGGGATTCAGGGGATTAAAAAGGTGTGGCCCACTTAGACTTTTCTAAGATTGAGCACACCCTATAGGGTGGGGTCAGCTAAAACTCTCCAGATTTTAAAACTATTATCTTTCCCTTCCCTCCCAATGTCTCCTTTCTGCCTAAATTTTATTCCTCCTGTCCTACATCAGTTTGATTTATCAAAGAAGCCAGCGTGATGGCGCATGTTTGTAATGTAGTACGTGGGAGGCTGAGACAGGAGGAATGCAGGTTCGTGGCCAGACTTAGTGAGTCCTTCCACAACTTAGTGAGACCCTGTTTCAAAATAAAAAATAAAATAGGGTTGGAGGTGTAGCTTGGAGGTAGAATGCCCCTGGGTTCAACCCCCAGTACCACAAAAGAAAAAAATGATGATTTATCAAAGAAATTTGAAATTTTTGGTCTCTTTGTTTCTCCGATCATCTTTTGATAGCCTAATGATTTTTAAAGATTCTTACTTTTTTATTTATTTTAGGTTTGTTTTCTATTTCATTGATGTATTCTCTTTTCTGTATTTATTTATTTATTTATTTTGCAGTACTGGGGATCCAAACCAGGGGCATTCTACTTCCAAGCTACACTCCCAATCCTACTTCTATTCTTTTATTTTAATTAATTAATTTTTTTGGGTACTGGGAATTGAATCCAGGGGCATTCTACCTCCAAGCTACACCCCCAGCCCTATTTTTGATTCCTTATTTTGAAACAGGGTCTCACTAAGTTTCGGAGGGCCTCAATAAGTAGCTCAGGATGGCTGTGAATCCAGATCCTCCTGTCTCAGCCTCCCAAGTACTGGGATTAAAGCGTGCACCACCATACCCGGCTTAGATTTTTACTTTTTAAAGCATTTAAATTTAATAAGAATAACAATTATTATTCTTTTCACAGGGTTAGGGATTGAACCCTGAGCCTCACATATGCTAGGCTAGTGCTGTACCAGTGAGCTACATCCCTAGCCCATTTCAATTTTTTTTTTTTTTTTTTTTTTTGGTACTGGGTATTGAACCTAGAGGCATTCTACCTCCAAGCTACACCTTTAGCCTGATTTTATATCTTATTTGGAAACAGGTTCTCACTAGGTTGCTAATAGCCTCACTAAGTTGCCAAGGTTGGCTTTGAAACTGCGATCCTCCTGTCTCAGCCTCCTAATAACTGGGATTACAAGCGTGCACCACCATACCTGGCTGATTTCAAAGGTTTTTCTATTTTGTGTGTGTGTGGTACCAGAGATTGAACGCAAAGGCATTCTACCTCTGAGCTGTACCCCCAGCCCTATTTTTTATTCTTTATTTTGAAACAGGGTCTCACTGAGTTGCAGAGGGCCTCACTAAGTAGCTGAGGCTGGCCATGAACCTGCAATCCTCCAGTCTCAACCTCCCAAGTACTGGGATTACAAGCGTGCACCACCACACCTGGCTCTTTCAAAGGTTTTTGAAAGTGATTTTATACTTTTCATCAATTTGTTGTTCATTCACATAGTTATTCAGTTATATAATCTCTTGATTGTGGAAAGAATTATTTCTAGATTAAGAAGGGATGGGAGCCGGGCGTGGTGGCGCACGTTTGTAATCCCAGCATTCGGGAGGCTGAGACCAGAGGATCCGGGTTCGCGGCCAGCCTCAGCTACCTAGTGAGGCACTCC
Source organism: Graphiurus murinus (assembly GCA_004027655.1). NCBI lineage: Eukaryota > Metazoa > Chordata > Mammalia > Rodentia > Gliridae > Graphiurus > Graphiurus murinus. The sequence goes on along the minus strand of PVLC010041528.1, from coordinate 1,017 downwards.
ACAACTTAGTGAGACTTGGTTTCAAAATAAAGAATAAAAAATAGGGCTGGGGGTATAGCTCGGAGGTAGAATGCCCCTGAGTTTAATCCCCAGTACCGCAAAAGAAAAAAAAAAAAAAGAAAGGATGGGAACAAACCTCTACAAGATAGTGATGATGGAGGCTTCCAGAACATTCTGTGAATATCAGGCCTAGGTTTCTATTCACCAGTAGCATAGCCATGAGCATTTAAGCACATGATGCCATAGATTCCTTACTTCAGACTGGTCCTCTCCATAGCCTTAGAGTGTTGCGGTGCTTCTGTATTTATTTCTGATTGTTTTATGGGGTCTACAACTTTGTCTATGTTTTTTTCCAGAACTTTTATTCCAAGAAAGTCTATTTCTGAAGCTGGTCATGGTGGCACACGCTTGTAATCCTAGCATTTGGGAGGCTGAAACAGGAGGATCTGAGTTCTCAGCCAGCCTTGGCTACCTAGTGAGGCCCTCCACAACTTAGTGAGACCTTGTTTCAAAATAAAAAATAAAAAATAGGGCTGGGGGTATAGCTCAGAGGTAGAATGCCCATGAGTTCAATCCCCAGTACTACCAAAAAAAAAAAAAGGTTTGGTATGAGTGTCTCAGATGTGTTTAGGTAGTCAGGCAGGTTATAAATGGTCCCCAACTATTGTAGAGAATACAGGGAAGCTGACTATTTTATTTTGTCCTTGTTTTCATTTTGGCATCCCAGTTGATTTAATTGCTAATCATCTTCCATCACATTGCTGCACATGATTCTTTAAATGATTTTTATCCTTTTAGGCCCTCTTGGCAAACATGGCTGCCATGTTTGCCATCTACCATGGTTCCCACGGGCTGAAGCATATTGCTAGGAGGGTACATAACGCCACCTTGATTTTGTCCGAAGGTGAGTCAGTTATCTGTTAAAACCGGAGGTATAACAACACTGATACATTTGAGTAAGCAAAATTAAAAACTTGGAGTATGTCCCATACTGAATACAAAAATTAAAAGTCAATG
>PVLC010041526.1:0-13344 GCA_004027655.1 Graphiurus murinus | reverse complement strand
AGATCGGTAGCCAGGGACGGGTGTGATCGGACCCAGCATCATGCCAACCTAAGACAGGAAGGTGGTCTTGCTACCACTGTTCTAAGGACGGGTAAGGATGATTGCTAGGGTCTATCCACCTAAGACAGGCACCATCTATGGCCACTTTATATATAAACAGTTAGGGGGAGATGTCGGGGGCCTAGTTCCGCGGGCTAGATCTCGCCTCTAGATGGCGCCTGGCAGAGTGCCAGAAGCAGCTGCAGGTGAATAACATCCTAGGGCTGTGCCACGCCAGAGTGCATGCACCAGCACGCCCGACTCGTGGTCGGGCCAGGTGAGAGCTGTATGAGACAACTCGTGGCTTAGACCCGGTGCAGCTATAAAAGCCTCCACCTCTCGCATAGAAAGAGCGCGGCTGAAAGAGCTTCCCAACCAGGAAAGGCTGGTTGGGAAGTTGCTGGGCTGGGAAGTTGCTGGGAGAAGTTCTGGGAGGAAGTGGTTGGGAAGAAGAAGCGGTTGGGAAGAGGTTGGCCGGGTTGCTGGGGAAGTCCTGGGAAGAAAGATTGTGGGTTGCTAGTGGAAGACGGGTTGCTAGAGAGAGGGGTTATTGAAAGTTTGTAGGAAAAGCACTATTTGGAAAGACGACCTCTGCACTGTGTTTGTTATTGTTTGTGCAATGCCTTGATCCCAGAAAGAGAGAGATATAATAAAAGAGGTTCGAACCAGTAGCATTTAGCCGGCATCTTTTATTGGGGCCTCACGGCTGAGGGTTCAGCCTGGGGCGCCCGATAGGTTTTCTGTGAAGATGTTTTGCTTATTGGCATGTAATTTTATTGTACTGAGGTCAGAGAATATAACCACTGTATTACCAATTCCTTAGTGCCTTTGTGGCTTACAGTACATGGCTAAGTCTTTTTTTTTTTTTTTTTTTGTGGTACTGGGGATTGAACTCAGGGGCATTCTACCTCCGAGCTATACCCCCAGCCCTATTTTTTTATTCTTTATTTTGAAACCGGGTCTCACTAAGTTGCGGAGTGCCTCACTAGGTAGCTGAGGCTGGCCGCGAACCCAGATCCTCCGGTCTCAGCCTCCCGATGCTGGGATTACAAGCGTGCGCCACCATATCCGGCTCCATGGCTAATTCTTATGTCTACTTAAAAAGCTGTTTATTCTTTATTTTAACTTTTTGTGGTACTAGGGATTGAACCCAGGGCTGTCCTACCACTAAGCTATATCCCTAGCCTTTTAAAAATTTTTCTTAAAAATCTTGATCTAGTGTCTCACTGAATTGCTGAGGCTGACTATGAAATTGCAATCCTCCAGCCTCAACCTCCCAGGTAGCTGGTATTTTAGGCATACACCACCTTGCCTGGCTTATTCTTTATTTTTGAGATGCAAGTATCTATAAATGATTGGTTCAAATCTTCTATGTCCTTCAAAAATTATTTTTGTCTATTCATACATTTTCTGACAGAAATGACTAAAATCTACAACTGTGATTGTGGATTATCTAAAAATACCATTTAATAATCTTTTCACTTTTTGTTTTATATATTTTGAAGATAAAAGGTTCATACAAGTTCAGGATCATCTTTTTTTTGGTGAATTATTTCCTTTAAAAAGACCATCTCTATTGCTGCATTTCTGTCTTACCAGCTTATTTTGTTTTAAATTAATATTTCTAAATCAGATTTTAAAAGTATTTATCTGGTATATTTTTCCTAACTTTTCTGGTCTTTTTTGGTCTATCTTTTCTGGTCTTTGGTTTTATTTTTTATATTTTTGGTACTGGGGATTAAACCCAGGGCATTCTGCCTCCAACCTATACCCCGGGCCCTATTTTATTTCTAATTTGAAATAGGATCTCACTAAGTTGTTGAGGGCCTTGCTAAATTGCTGAGGCTGACCTTGAACCTGTGATCCTCCTGAGCCTTCCAAGTACTGGGATTTCAGGAGTGTTCCACCACCCCCAGTTTAGACTTTGGTTTTAGATATAGCTTTTGTAAATAGCTTTTAGCTGGGTTCCAGGGCTTAGTCCAGTGTCCAGTACATAGCAAGTACTCTATAATTATTTGTTGAATGAGTGAATGGAGAAATGAAATCCAGTTTAAAAATTATGTTAGCTGATCCATTTAATCTGTTTATGGTTACTATTATTTTTATTGATATAGTAATTTTTTTTTTTTTTTTTTTTTTTTGCGGTACTGGGGATTGAACTCAGGGGCATTCTACCTCTGAGCTACACCCCTAGCCCTATTTTTTATTCTTTATTTTGAAACCGGGTCTCGCTAAGTTTCGGAGTGCCTCACTAGGTAGCTGAGGCTGGCCTCGAACCCGGATCCTCCGGTCTCAGCCTCCCAAATGCTGGGATTACAAGCGTGCGCCACCACACCCGGCTTGATATAGTAATTTTTGACTGACTTCAATTTTTGTTTTCTAAATACATATTTTGTATTTTTCTCTATCTCACCCCTCCCTCCACTTTTTGCCATCTATTGGATCTGTTAAACATATTTGATTTCATTTTCATTCCTACTAGATGTAAAGTGATTCCTCTTCTTAAGTTAAAGAATGGCCCAATCACGTCCTATTTCTGTGTTACCAAAAAGACAGAGAAAAGAAATAACCAATTATTGAACATCTTGTAGTAAGCTAGGCACTTACTATGCTCTTTGATCAGCACAATAGTACTGTGAATTCAATTTTAGTATTCCCATTTTACAGACAAGAAAATTGAGACTCAGAGAGTTTAAGCAACCAGCCCAAGGCCCCTAGCCAATGGCCAGCAGAACCTGTTAGGGATCAGAACCTGTTGTATGTGATTCTGAAGGTTCTGCCCTTCCTGCCCCAGGTCCCTCTGCTGACGCAAAGCCAAGTGCAGATTGCTGGAGGATGTTTACCAAGTATTTCTTAGTCCCCACAGCCATATTCTAGTCTGGACCTTGTTATCTGTGTCTAGTGATAATTCAAGAATGAAAGTGAGTGGGCACAGGCCTGGGTCTAAGTTCTGAGCGGGAGAAAGCCAAACACTGAGAAGTAAACAGAACTCTTGAAATCCATCAAAATGGAATTCAATACAAGGTGGGTGACTCCTGTCGACTCTTGGTAACCACATCTTCCAAACTGACGATTTACTCTAGGAATGTGTTCGTGTTTTCTTTTTTCCTGAGCTGGAGCCCATTAATACTATAAAGAGAACTATAGATCTAGCCATTATGTCTACAACCTGCTTCTCAAATGTTTGTTCTTTTCTAACAGGTCTCACTCTGCTTTTTCTTCCATGAACGGGGTCTGAGGCCCCAGACTAGCAAGAAGCAGGAACTCTAGGTGCATAAGTCACTGGTTGTTGGAAAGCAAAGACGGAAGCTTCAGGGACAGTGTTAGCCTCAGTGGTAGGCACAGGCTGGGTGGGATGAGGTCATCGTGCAGGGGGCAGGTGTTATGAGTAAGATTACCCACAATCCCCCCAGTCCCGGAGTTCCTATTGCAGCAAAGAATGTCCAGTGGAGTGATCTCCTGGTGTTGGGTGTCCGGCTGATTCTGCAAGGATACAGGTGTGTCTTTGTCTGAAAGAGTTCAGGATGAGAGTAGGAAAGAATGTGATCAAATTCCTGAAATGCCGTTCAGGGACTGCGGCCATGCCAAGTAACAGCACAAGCATGGCCATTGGTGAAGCACGCAGCCTAGGTGGGTCCTGGGGCCCTGCTGGCTCTGCTCAGGATATCATCTCTAGTGGAGGCCCGCAAGGTAGATTGGCCCCTGAGAGGCATTTTTCAAAGTGGGGACCACCTGAATCAGCACCACCTGGCTTGGGCTACCAATTGGTTGTGCTTGTTAAAATACCGATACAGGACCAGTCATGTAATCCCAGCATTTGGGATTGTAATCCCAGCATTTGGGAGGCTGAGACTGGAGGATCCGGGTTTGCGGCCAGCCTCAACTGCTTAGTGAGACACTCTGCAACTTAGTGAGACCCTGTTTCAAAATAAGGAATAAAAAACAGGGCTGGGGCTGTAGCTTGGAGTTAGACCGCCCCAGGTTCCATCCCCTGTACCGCAAAAACAAACAAACAAAACAACAACAACAACAAAAAAAAACGATACAGGGCCCTACTCTTGGTGCAAATCTATAGTCCTAGTACTCGGGAGGCTGAGACAGGAGAATTGCAAGTTCAAGGCCAGCCTCAACAACTTAGTGAGGCCCTCCAGAACTTAGTGAGTCCCTATTTCAAAATAAAAAAACAAAATAGGGCTGGGCAAATAACTCAGAGGTAGGATGCCTCAATCCTTACTAGTTCAATCCTTACTAGGAGGCTGGGCACAGTTGGTCACACGTGTAATTCCCAGTACTTGGGAGCCTGAGATAGGAAGATCACAGATTTGAGGCCAGCCTCAGCAATTTAGCAAAACTCTCAGAAATTTAGTGAGACCCTGTTTCAAAATAAAAAGTAAAATAGGGCTGAAGGTGTGGCTTGGAGGTAGAATAATCTCCAGTACAAAAAATATACATATATAATAGGAGGACCCCAGGAGTTTGCAATTTTAATAATTGGTCCAGATGATTTGGAGGCTGAGTCTAGCTTGTCCTTTAAGGATTCTCTGAAGATTCTTGAAGCATCCTGTGGGAAAGCCACATAGAAAGTGGCACAAGGGTCTTGGACAAGGAGCCCTGAGTCCCCGCTTCCTTGCTGTGTGACTCAGCAAGTCACTTTGACATCCTGGGCCCCATTTTCTTGTCTGCTAAATAAGAGCCATCAAGAGTCTCTTAATGGAGCAGCAGGACCAGAACTGACTTGGATGGATCTCTATGTTGGACATGGAAGTTTGGAGTGAGAGCAGAACTTCTGAATGGAGATAGTCATTATAGCTCACTGCACATCAGGCGCTGTCATAGAGGTTTATGTATATGAGCTCATTTTCTTTCTGCCACATCCCTGGGATGTTGTATTTCTATATTCTCAGTTTAGAGATAAAGAACTTGATTAGTTAATAAGAGGTGGAGCAGGGTTGTGAACTCAGACGGTCAGACTCCAGAGCTCTCATTCTTACAACAAAGATGTGCTGTATCTCAGCCATAAGAATCCTGCTGGCCACTGGAAGACCAGACCTAGCTCAGAGGCCTGACCACCAGGCAAATATGGCTTGTGCTTGTTAAAATACAAGTCATTTAGATGACTGGCAGTCATCTAAACAAGTGACAGATGGAAAGTGAGGAAAGTATGAGGAGCAGAAGGCTGGAGTCCCAATAAATACCTGGTAGTTTACCAAGCCCAGGGAACACAGCCCCACTCACTTCTATATGACTATAAAATTGTGACTCAGACAGAGGGAATCGAAAGCATCATCCCAGATGGGTGGGGAAACAGGGGGAGGGTGTGGGCAGGTACACTTTGAGCCCCCCCCCCCCGCCCCTCAGCGTGCTCTTGGGATAATGGCTCCAATTTTACCATTTACAGAGATCTAGAGGCACAAATAAGTCTCTGCTCGTTGTTTTGGCAGTTCTAAGACACACTCAGGAAGATACTAAACAACTGTGAAGCTATACTTCCCTCACCTACTGGAGACTTGTCCAGCAGATGACCCCAGGGCCTAATCTGGCCTCAGGCAGACATGGGCCAGACTTGATCATAGGCTGAGCCTCAGCCAGTGATGTCTCTAGTTTCTGCTCTAGCATGGGGCTGGATTGTCCACAGAGGTGAGGGACCTTGCTGGTGACAAATGCCTTCCTGTGTCTTTCTCACCTCTGTGTGCTCTCCAGGTAGGTGTGTGTATGTGCATTTTCTGCATCAACTTTTACCTTCATTATGAGAATTCCCCAATATCCTCCTCTAGCCCAGCCTCCTTGGGGAGTCTCATACTGTTGTTCTGTGTGTCTAGCGACCCCCTGAGCATCTCTCTGTGAAGGCCCCACTGGTGGCTCATGTTCAATTGCTCCCAAACTGAGCTCGGCCTCTTCACCTCTCTCCCTGGCCTCTTTCCCTGCCCTCTTAGTGGATCCAGTGCTCACCAAGCCCTTCAGTGGTTTCCATCATTGACAGGGCAAAGCCCAGACTTCTTGCCTGGAAACCAAGGATCTCAGAGGCCAGACCCACCCACTTCCCAGCCCCATGCCCAGCCTGCTGCGATCCAGCCACACCTGCACTTTGTTGCAACTTGGAGTCTTTCCCCAACCATTTTTTTCTGATTAGGATGCCTTTTCTCTCTCTGACAGACTGATTGCTTTCTCATCCTCCAAGATCTGGCATAACACCTTTGAGTAACTTCCTAAGACTGCAATCCTTCCCTGCCCAGGGGAGCACCTCTCTCCGTAGGGGTCCATGGCTCTTTATACATGCCGCTGGTACAGTTTTCATATTGCATTGCTAAAATCTGTTCACACATCCTTCCCACAGGACACAGAGCTTTTGAGCTCGTCCCCAGAGAGCTCACTAACATATACTCTCATACTCAATTTGTGTTCCCAGTGCCTGGAAAATGCTCCAGAATGTGGCTGAAAACATGGACACACAAATAATGAATGGGTCTCAGAGAAAGGGCCTGTAGTTATGGGGAGCTCAAGGTTTTGTCCAAAACAGAGTTGTAGTACAGGGAAGGAGAGGTGCCTGGAGAGACTGGCAGGTACTATGTGGCACAGCACTCTGCATCCACGCATGGGATTCTCAGCAAAGTCCCAAGTGCAGTGAAGCACAGCCCTTGGCCCATCCTCTCTTCCTCCCCTGCTGTCCTGGATCCTGCAACAACTCAACACCTTCTTGCCTGAAAGTCCAGAACTCTCTCTTGGTTCCACATCACCCCCTCAGCTCTGCTAGGTAGCTTCTCCTCATAAATGGGGTGCGGAGACAATAGGTGCCTTCCTAAGGCTCCAAAACCAGACAGATCCCCCTCTTTGGCACTTCAGGTTAATTGAGAGAGCAAGGACTGGGGGCACAGGTGAGTCTTGTTGACTCAGTCATTTGTCAAACACATGTGCCAGGGCTCTATTCTAGACTGACTGGGCCAGAGTCTTCAGGGGGGCCTAGAACCTCTATTTTTTTGTGTGGTACTGGGGATTGAACTCAGGGGCATTCTACCTCTGAGCTACGCCCCAGTCCTATTTTTAATTTTTATTTTGAAACAGGGTCTCATTAAATTCCAGAGGGCCTCACTAAGTAGCTGAGGCGGGCCGCGAACCTGGATCCTCCAGTCTCAGCCTCCCAAATGCTGGGATTACAAGCGTGCGCCACCACGCCTGGCTTAGAACCTCTATTTTTAACAACTGCATTGAATAGTTTAAAAATTCTGAGATATGTTTGGGAACAAAGTTCGAGCACCAAACAAATTAAACAAGCTTCTGTGAGCTCACGATGTAAGAGTACTAGGCAATAATCACTATCCTTGCAGCAAAAATTTATTGAGCACTTACTATGTGTGGGGCACAATTTTTAAGCCATTTATATATATTAACTATAACAACCCTATGAGGTAGGTACTATTATTGCCTATACTTAACAGATGAGGAACCTGAGGCAGAGAACAGTGATGTAAGGTGACTAAGGTCACCTAAGTAGGAAATTGAGAGCTGGTTTTAAAATCGAAGCCGACTGGATTCTCAGACTGCACCCTTACCCTACCTATGACACACAAAAGATGAGCATTGCTAGAGCAGGGGCATGCTGCTACACACTAGGGATGGTGAGTGAATATTCCTGGAAAGGAGAACTTGGAAACAGACATAATGAGAATGTTTTCTTTATCAGCCTCTGTACTCAGAGAATGCCAGTTGTCTGCCATCAATAACTTGTTCTCTTTTACGATATCCCAAGGGAGCCGCTCTGGGGTCAACAGAACTCTTTCAATTCTGTAGATGAAGAAATGAAGCCAGGAACGAGCACGAATCAGACTCCTGTGGGGCCACCGCCTCCTCTCAGCAGAGCTAATGATATGCGTCCAGAGGCAGGACTTCCCTTTTCACAGTATACCATTGACTTAAGGCTACAGGGATCTGGGGGTAGTACAGTATTTATGGAAATACATAAATTGGAAAACAGTAGTGAAGACTGACCAATAAGCTGACAGTCTAAGCTGGCTTCTGTTTCCACGATGCCCCTCTCTAGATGGCTCCAGGGTAACTGGATTACCCTGTTCCCAGACCTGGTTTGGTACCCCTGTCTACTTCCTCTCCTGCCCTTTGGTGAATCCAGATGAACTGCAGAACATGTTCCAGTTGCTGCTGGCTGGAAGGAATTGCCTTTTCCTTGGGAGAGCATCAAGGACTTGGGTGAGAGCAGGCTGAACTCCACAGAGAGGAGGTAACCCCCCAACTGTGCACGTAGGACTGTAGGCACTGCTGCTCCTTCTGTGGGTCACCAAGCAAATGTCTGACTTAGAGAGGTGGATACCTGGGACCTCCCCAGCAGGGTTGGCACCTGTCTTACTTCAGGCCCTGGCCTCCCTTGGGCTGTGCACCCGGGCCCACTGTGGGTATGGGTGCAAAGTGGGATTCGGATCCCCCCTCACTCCCTGTGACCTCTAAGGCAGTGAAGAGGAAGAGTGAGGGTCCTACCAGTGAGAGCTGGCCTGCCTTCTATACCAGGCCCAGCCCTACAGTTCAACTGTGGAGAGACTGAACACAAATTCCTAGTGGCCACTGACCTTGACTCTCTTGTCTTATTGTCCACCACTATTCCCATGGAGCCATCCCTTTCAAGTGCAACTTTGGGATCTGAGATAAGAAGTTAAGTCCTTGGTGGTGATGAGCCCAGGACCACATCTGTCTCCATGTGGTAGGTACTGGGATGCAGCAGATGTTGCCCTTCAGAGAATGGGACCAGGACAGGGGAGGTGCTGGGCCAGAGGTGGGGAGGCAGGAGAAGAAGAACTAAAGGAACAGAAATAGGACTTTCCAATTGTGTATCTCATGACCCAACTTTTCCGTCAAATATTGCTTTACAGCTTTGGCTGCACATTAGAATCAGGTGGGGCAAGATACTGAAGATTGCTATGGAAGCATCATATGGTGGTTCCATTTCTAGTCTTTTGAGGAACCTCCATACTGATCTCTGTAGTATTTATACTAATTTACAATCCTACCAATAATATATAAGTGCTCCTTTCCCTTCCCCACAGCCTCACCAGCATTTATTATTGTTTCTATTCTTCATGATTGCCATTCTAACTAGAGTGAGATGGAATCTCGGTATAGTTTTGACTTGCATTTCCCTGATTACTAAGGATGTTGAAAATAATGTTTTGTGCATATATAAATGTATCACTATGCATCTCACTGTCATGTATAATTACAAGGTACCACTTGACAAAAAGAGCCAGGTGGGGCAATTTTTTAAAAATTGCCACATCCATCAAACTGATTTTGAATTTATTGGTCTGAGTGGGTTTGGCAGCAGTATTTCTGAGATTCCCCAGGTGGTGCGAGTGCAAGCCAGGCTGAGCACCAGCTCTTTGAGAGTATCTGCAGGTCTTCCACTCCGGCTTGTTTGGATCATTTACTCCTATGCTAAATGTGGACCCAGCTTCAGTCTGTTGAAAAAGCAATTTCTATAGGTCTCGCATTAATCACTGTACTGAATACCTCAACACTGGAAGAATTTACAGCCCTATGATTCTGTGAATCTAACCTGGAAGCCCCATGAGGGCAGGGACCATACTTGCCTTTTTTCCCTGGGACCTCAGCACCTCTTAAAAATGAATGTTTGGTATCAGAGTACTAAGATAGCATGCTTTCCTGAAATCTTTCTTTTTTTTTTTTTTTTCCAGTACTGGGGATTGAGTATTCAGGGGCATTCTACCTCTGAGCTATATTCCCAGCCCTATTTTTTTTTATTCTTTATTTTGAAACAGGGTTTCACTAAGTTGTGGAGTGCTTCACTAGGTAGCTGAGGCTGCTGCAAACCTGAGATCCTCTGGTCTCAGCCTCCCAAATGCTGTGATTACAAGTGTGTGCCATCACACCCCACTTCCTGAAATCTTTTGAGCTAGAAAATCTTACTGCAGTAAGTGATCCTCAGTGTCAACAGTAAAATGGGTTTAGGAACCATGGAGCCCACCATACAGTGCTGTGGCAACCAACTAGGGATGGTCTGTAAAAGAGCTTTGAAGAGTTTGTTTCAACTGTGAATTGTTGCATTGTCCCCTTGCTCTGAAGAATGAACTCCTATTCATCCTTTAGGGCCCAGTTCAGATGTTATCACTGTAAATTCTTAGGAAGATTAATCACACATTTTACACATAACTCTAGTATGACATTTATCACTCTCTCTTCAGTATGACGTCAGTCAGAGGCTACTGAACCTTTTGTCTGCTAGGCACTGGACCAACAGGTTTAATGCAGTGATTTCATACTGACTCATCAACTCCAAAAGGATTGGCACTCCTCAAGGGCAGAGGCTGTAAGGTAAATCAATATGTCCTCCACAGTGCCCAGGAAGGTTTTACTTGTGGAGACTTTTTTGGCAGCTAAGAGCATGTCAGTGCATGCAGGAGCATGTTACTTGTTGCTCAAGTAACTTCTAGGTATTTATAGGGCAAAGGGAGGTTGAGGTTGGAAGAAAAACAATGAGCAAGGAGGTTGGTGAGTGGGAGCAGATGGCTTTAGAATGCAGGGCAAGGGAGGCTATCCAAGCCCCCAGGTCCTCAAGGGCATGGAAGAAACAGGCTGCTTTGGCATGAAGCTTTTTGCAGGTGGAGGGCAAGGCCATATAGCCCAAGAACTGGGAGAAGTTGAGGAAAATCCATGCGGGTGTGGTGGGAGGGTTACATAAAGCCCATCTCATCCATCTGAGGTTCAGAGTTCCTCTGCCTGCTTGAGACCCCAAAGGGACTCAGTGGAGCGAGACAGAATTGTAAAACTGAAAGGCATAAACTTCAAGTGGATGATGGCTACAGAAAACTGTAAGTACTTTATCCGGTAGGGTAACATAATAGACTTTGATTTAGAACCCCACAGAAGGAAAAGGATTTCTAGGGGAAATAGTGTAATTCTGACAACAGTGCTTCCAGGGGCCTGCCTCCTCAGACCTGTGTCCTGCAAGATGTTAACAGGAACTATATTTAATGAGTTCTGTGGTCATGCATGGTGGAAAAGGCTGGATTATACAAGTGTGTGTGTGTGTGTGTGTGTGTGTGTGTGTGTGTGTGTGTGTATGTGTGTGTGTGTACTAAAGAAGTCTCAGAATCTCTAAAGTGAAAGTATACCTTGGGGGGGGACACCCTAATGCACATGATGTACTTTCACAAACATATCAAGGTCAATCACTAAACTGAACTTGAGAAGGAGGGTGGGAGAGGGAATGGGGCGGGAATTAGGGAAGGGTTAAATGAGAGATGTGTGCATGTATATCTCTATCAGCTTGTGCTTAACAAAGATGTATGATTATGATGAAACAATAAAAAAAGTATACCTCCTGAATCTCTAGGAAGGGTATGTAAGATTTCTCAAACCTTTTAATACATAGCTTTCCCTTTCTTTTTCTTTTTCTAGTGGCATAACTCATAGCAGTAAAGTTCCATAGACTTTGGAACATACTGCTATAAACTAATCTCATATGTGTATAAAGAAGCTGTGAAATGCTAAATATAGCAATAAGTCAAATTCAATAATACAGGTAAAAATTTCACCAGAAGAGATTTAATTCCAGAAATGTAAAGATATTTCAGTGTTAGAAAGTTGTGAACATAATTCTTTCTACCTTCAAGCTACACCACCAGCCCTATTTTAATTAATTAAAATCTACCTCTGGACTACACTCCTAGCCCTATTTTATTTTTATTTTGAAAAGGGGTCTCACTAGGTTGATGAGAATCACACTACTTGCTAAGGCTGTCCTCAAACTTGTGATCTTCCTGTCTCAGCCTCCTAAGTACTGGGATTACAAGTGTGTGCCACCATGCCCAGCTTTATTTTTTATTTGAAAACAGGGTCTTACTAAGTTGCTGAGAACCTTGCTAAGTTGCTGAGACTGACTGTGAACATGCAATACTCCTGTCTCAGCCTCCAAAGTACTGGGATTACAGGCATGTGCCACCATGCCTGGCTGTGAACATAATTCTTAACAACAACAGGTAAAATAAGAAAAATAGGATAATATCAACAGATGATAAAACTGTATCTCATAAGTTTTAATACCCATTCCTGATTAAAAAGTCTAAAGACCAAGATTAGAAAATAGCCCCTTTGGTATAAAAATAAGCCATGGTGAAGAAAGACAAGATCATTGATGTTTTTGCTATTACCTAACGTGGTTCTTGAACTTGTACATTTAGTCATTAAATAAAATTATACATATAAAGGAGAAGATAAAATTATCATTGTAGCTGGTATAATTATCTTACTAGGAAAAAGGAAGGAATCAATTGGAAAAGCATTAGAAATATTCAGAAAGTAAGATAATCACTAGATGCAGGATATATTTTTAGCAAAAATTAATAGTACAAACTAGAAGCATTTAGAGGGAAAAAAAGATCTTAATTACCAACAGTTCAACATAAAATCTATTAAAAACCCTCAGCAAGAATGTAAAATGACCCATTGGAAGGAAACTTTAAAACCTTATATTAAAGAAGGTCTGACTAAATACGTAGCCGTAATACTTTTTTCTGGATGGAAAATGTGAGTATTGTAAGATACCAGTTTTACCCAATAAATTTGTAAGTTTAATGAGCTTGCAATCCAAAATGGGCTTACTTAGTTGTTCATCACAATGAATCTAAGATTCATTAGGAAAAAGAAATAATTGAGAATGACTTTGAAAATGTTGAAAAAAATGTGATGATGGAGGATTTGATCCATCAGGAATTACAAAATGACAATAAGGTGAGCAGCCAGGTCTTTGGGCAGAAACTGGCATGCACAGCAATGAAATAATATAACCTTGAAACAGATCCTGGACTAGAGATCAAAGTATGTATATATAAGTATATACTTTGCACACATATACACATGTAAATACATATATATAAGAGAACTTAAAGAAAATACATTAAAGAGTTCATGAAGACTTGGGTGGAAGGATTATGAGTTGACTATCACTTTTGTATTTTTTGTACTTGCCAAATTTTCAATGATGGCTATGTATTAGCTATCTAATCTGAAAAACAAGCAACGTGTGTGTGTGTGTGTGTGTGTGTGTGTGTGTGTGTGTGTGTGTGTTTGAATGCGCATGTGTCTACATGTGCAGGAATTTGAAGTATCTGCTTTTTTTTTTTTTGTGGTACTGGGGGTTGAACTCAGGGGCATTCTACCTCCGAGCTATACCCCCAGCCCTATTTTTTATTCTTTATTTTGAAACCAAGTCTCACTAAGTTGCGGAGTGCCTCACTAGGTAGCTGAGGCTGGCTGCGAACCCAGATCCTCCGGTCTCAGCCTCCC